>JAEAOA010000725.1:0-189985 GCA_016746295.1 Potamilus streckersoni
TGATCTAAAAAATGAAAAGCAACGAAACTATAAAATACCGCAAGATGAAAAACTTTAGCAACCTCTAGAAAGATGAAAGAATCTAGAGAGAAATAAGACGAAATTTTTTTTATATTTTACAAAACTTTTAGGATCACTATCAAAGAGAGCTCCTTGGCGCATTTCAAATAAATGTGTGGTTTAAATTTATTTGAATCTCTGCTCTTGAAAGCAAATATATTACAAAGAATAAAAACAAAAAAAGCCCGTGTGCACTTTTCTCTGCGTGTATATATATATATATATATATATATATATATATATATATATATATATATATATATATATATAAGAAATTGATATACAAATGCTACTGGTATATCAAACTGTGATCCGCCCATGGCACTCTTTAAATTGCCTGCATATAGATCAATTATGAATTTTTACTCATTAATCATAAATAAAAGATGAAAACAATGAAATTAAAATGGTGAACAATTCTTTTTCAGTTGCCCTCTTCCTTTTGTGCGTAAAGAAAAAATATGCAAATAATCTGGAGAGAAAAAAAAACAAATTGCGCTGGACGAAAACAATAAACCTAAGCTTGAACTAAGTAACCTACAAGAAAACAGTTCGTCGTAACCGTAAGTTTACACTTTCCTTGCGATCTATTAACAGTGTTCATAATAGCAATGATACATAGTTCCAATAGCCTGTGAATATTTAATTTAAATTTCTCAGTTACGAGATACACCTACTGTAACACCTACTGTAACGTATTTAATGTGCTGATGATGTTGTTATTAACCCCAGAGAGAGAGAGAGAGAGAGAGAGAGAGAGAGAGAGAGAGAGAGAGAGAGAGAGAGAGAGAGAGAGAGAGAGAGAGATTGTTGTAGCTAAATATGGGCAAAAATCCACGAAAATACGAGCATTGGGGATGTTCTCTTGTATCCTACGACGATGCCTCTGGAGCCATGAATGATGGTGAAATTTACGTCAAACCGTCTAAAGGAAGAGAGAGAGAGAGAGAGAGAGAGAGAGAGAGAGAGAGAGAGAGAGAGAGAGAGAGAGAGAGAGAGAGAGAGAGAGAGAGAGAGAGAGAGAGAGAGAGAGAGAGAGAGAGAGACAGACAGACAGACAGACAGACAGACAGACAGACAGACAGAGACACAGAGAGAGAGAGAGAGAAGAGCAATTTACAGTCTTTAGAAATGTGAATTAGCAGAATAATGACAGATCAAATGTAAATATTTTAAAATATTTTAATTACCTCTTGCTGGTTCGTCATTTCGCTTAGTTTCTATTCAACGCTAATTTCCATACGCCAGATATTGAATGCCTGTGAGCTAATGTTTAGTGTGCAAAAAGCTAATGTTTAGTGTGCAAAAAGCTAATGTTTAGTGTGCAAAAAGCTAATAGTGTTTGTAGTGCACTACTTTCTACAAATACAACAGTTTTCATGCTAAATCATAGTTGTCTTTTATTGATTTAATAAATGTGAATAGAAATAGAAAAATGAAAACAATCACCTTATCAATTTGCACATGTGATTGCGAACAACAAGAAAATACGATAAACTACATTTTGTAGAGGACACACTCGCAGGGATGTGATTGAGTTCATTCACCCGGTCAACTCACACATATATATCATATATATATATATATATATATATATATATATATATATATATATATATATATATATATATATATATATATATATATATCATATATATCCATATATTTGCCATTTGAACATAGATACGATATGTTACAGACAACTGTGAGTTGACCGGGTGAATGAACTCCTCACATCCCTGCGAGTTGGATTATATATATATATATATATATATATATATATATATATATATATATATATATATATATATATATATATATATATATATATATATATATATATATCCACACACACACACACACACACACACAAAATCATATAGCGAATAACAACCCTTTCAAGCGCACTGGATCCATCAATTTATCACGTGTGTCAGGGATTGATTAAGATAGATGCAATTAACTGACGACGAACAGTGTGAAACTAGTAACTAACTAGTCTGAGCGCTTTCGATTCTTAATAAGTCTTTTTCAAAAACAAAATATACAAAACATATACAAAACAAACAAATGAACGTAAAAACGTTGAGTTTGTAAAACTCTACATAGCTGTCTCTACATGAGCTGAACCTATAGATACATTATCTCAACCAGCCTGTATAGACTTGTGGCGAATACAGAAAAATGTTTATAATTCCCTAAAAGTCTATTATCCAAAGCGATATCTATTACTTTGTGCTCATTTATTTAACGCAGATTTTATCACGGATATTTGATTCTATACCGGCTGCAAAGACTAATTCTACTAGTGCATAGCTTTCTTTTTCTAGTCTTCCTGGTTTAGACTTCATGGTTTAAGGCGGATTATCCAGTAAAATTCCTTTTCCTAACTGGCTTCGGAACTCCAACTGTATGTATGTATGTATGTATGTATGTATGTATGTATGTATGTATGTATGTATGTATGTATGTATGTATGTATGTATGTATGTATGTATGTATGTATGTATGTAGGTAGGTAGGTAGGTAGGTAGGTAGGTAGGTAGGTAGGTAGGTAGGTAGGTAGGTAGGTAGGTAGGTAGGTAGGTAGGTAGGTAGGTAGGTATGTATGTATGTGTGTGTGTATGTATGTATGTATGTATGTATGTATGTATGTATGTATGTATGTATGTATGTATGTATGTATGTATGTATGTATGTATGTATGTATGTATGTATGTATGTATGTATGTATGTATGTATGTATACCACTCGTAAAAAATTTTCTTTGAAAGTAAACTCGGCAATCCTCGTTTCCTTTTAATGAAAAATTTATACATCTCGTGACATATCATTGATACAGCATAAAGTATATATATATATATATATATATATATATATATATATATATCTATATATATATATATATATATATATATATATATATATATATATAGATATATATATATATATATATTAACAGAAGGATTCACCTTAACAAATAATGGTTCAAAATTCTTCAACGGCAAGTGTTCTAAAGCGCTCTATGTTAAAGATCACTGCCATCTCACCTTTGCGTGGGCTCGAGTCTAAAATTCGGCGAATGTGGATATATGAGAAAGCTTGCCAGTAGCTTCTCGTGGGTCTTTGGTTCTTTCCGGTGATTTCCCGGTTTCTTCCTCCACCATTAATACTGGCTGCCATGTATAGCCTATCATGTGCTGAAAAATGGCGTTAAGCACCACCACCACCACAACAACAGCAATAACAACAACAACAAAAATCAACGGTACATATTATGATGGAAAGGAGTGGAATGCGCAATAGTTAGTATCCAAACGATAACAGCTTTAGATGTAAGAAATAGAAGAGAAAATGTCAGTTGAAGTATTGGGTGTGTTCATAATATGTTTATAAACTAGTATGCTAGTATTTTAAAGACAATTGTACCCACCTTTCCCAGAAAATACGTTTGAACATCCATAAGAGGCACTCGTCATTTTCCTACTGCTGCTAAAAATGTCCGACACTAATCAGTTCTGCGTTCTTAAAATTACCAATCATGTACAGCCAACTCATTCTGTGATCCCAGAGTATGATGTATTAAAAAAAAACATTTTTTTTAGATAATGCGAACGTGCTTGTACCGAGATCATACATACATACATACATACATACATACATACATACATACATACATACATACATACATACATACATACATACATACATACATACATACATTTTCCTTTTGAATACTTTTGGTATCCTTTAATTAGATTTTTTGTATACTTTGTCCAATTTAATAATAATAGCAATAATAATAATAAACAAATTGGGATAATGTTTCTTAAAAATACGCGTCGCTTTACGGTGTGTTCATTCAGATACGCCAGAAAGATTATATCCCCACAATATATTAAATAACTAATTTTGACTAGGGCTGTGGTAGACCAACCTTTTGATAACACACTTAAAATATATTTTTTTTAAAAGTTTTTTCCTAAATCCCTTTCAATTTTTTTTCTTTGTTTCTTTCCATATCTCGTAATGACCTCTCTCCGTTAGAGGTCTTATGTGCGCAAAAAGTAAACCTGGTTGTCAAGGGCGCGGACAAAATGTCACTTGATGTAAATTCATCGACATTTTGTATATTGAAAATGAAATTCACTCACTCTCAATCAAACAACATTTATGGCACAAAATCTTAATCCGTTGTACAAACGTGTTCAAATTCGAGCAACAAACAACTAATGAATAAGTTTTAACTGGTATTTATATACGGACAAAAAAGTCAAAAATTGTCACATGATGACTAAGAAAATTATTAACAACATAATTTACGCAATTACACATGATTGAATCATAACAAGACACGTGATAATGATACGAGACTATATTTGAAGGGACGTAACTCCTACAATTCTGTCTTGAATTTTCTAGGTACATGCCCTTTTTCAACATACATACATACATACATACATACATACATACATACATACATACATACATACATACATACATACATACATACATACATACATACATACATACACCAGCAAAAGAACAACAAAACAACTAATGAAAGGAAAATTAAACGATACTTACCATGTGATTATATTGTTTGGTAAATTAGGTCTCTTGTTAGACACTCATCTCCTATACTAGACCTGTGCTAATAGCAGTTTTGTTTGCGCTAATAGCCCTATATCCTACTCCATTATGAAAAAGCATAGCTAAGAATTCCAAAACAAAATGCACATATGAATATAAAAAAACGAATTGATCTGGTTGTTGTCATAAAAGCGCATCAATCGCTTAAGATATTTATGATATTGTTACTGTTTTGATTGTCTCCAAACGCAGCATACGATATTAAAACTGACTGCGGGTAAGTTTATTTTTCTTCTCCGAAACACTTACAAATGGAGCTTTTATAACGGATGCATAATGGTATGGTCCTGTGCAAGAAACATGATCTGGTATATTCTGTTTAGTATATTCAATTGATCTGACACAAGACAGCATTTTGTAAAGCCATGGCTACGTACTCACGATTGGTGCTACCATCTCAAAATCTCCTTCAATTTCTGTCATTGATTAACCATCTGGGGTCGATAAAGTCAATCCTGCGCGGATCTTCCCTGATGGGTCCTCATGTGACTGACGAGTCCGATACGAGATGTACATGTCCTGGAGCAGTGCATGCACTGGAGGCATGGGTTGGTTCTTGTCGTTAAGGCTTTCCTGCGTTTCCTAGTGTCGGAGATTTGCGTTCTACGGGCATCCTTGAAGGTTTTGCACGTATTGAGAACAGCGTCACGCCTGCCAGATCTGTCCTTGGCCCAGGACTCGATGTATGTCACATATATCGAGCAGCATCTCCGGCAGTCCTTGACGATGTCTGAATCTCTTCTTCGAGCGACCAATAGAATTCCATACAAAATCTGATGTGGTATTCGAGTCTCCTCCAGATGGATGACATGACCCGTCCACCTGAGTTGAGCTCATATGACTATCTCTTTGATACTGGTTAATCCTGCTCTATCCAGCACTTCTAGGTTCGTCACTCTGTCTTGCCATCTGACGCCCATAATCCAGCACAGGGTTGTCGTTTGGAAGTACTAAAGCTGCTTGATGTGCTTCTTGTATGTTGTCCAGGTCTCACATCCATATAGAAGGCTTTTTAGCACAACTGCTTTATACACCTTTAATTTGGTACACAATTTGATATTCCTGTGACTCACCACACGAGAGCGGAGACGTCCTAGTGATCGACTGGCGCTGCTGATGCGTGCCGCTATCTCTTTATCTAGCGATCGAAAGTACTTGAAGTAATCGACAGCTTTGAGCTGGGTGTCTTCAATATACACAATCGGGGGTGAGCTATGGTGAGCCTGGGGTGAGCCTGGAATTTGTTAATGAAGTACCTCCGTTACGACCCTGTAGTTAAAGTGTGTGTGTGTGTGTGTGTGTGTGTGTGTGTGTGTGTGTGTGTGTGTGTTAAGGAATCAAACTTATATAAATCTTTTTATTTCATTTTTTTTTTCAATAAATGTAATTATTAATTTGATTATATTAAGATCAGTCTAATATGTTGTTAAAACCATCATGTTTACTTGAGTCGTAAATGTGACTCATGTGAGCATGTGCTGTGTATGATGACAAATTCATTACAAGTAAACATTCAGGAATAGCTACGAAAACGATTGGCAGATACATGGTCAGGCTTTCCTAATGTCCAGAAATATTGCGAAATTGCATGCGTCCTCCGTGCGTGTGTAATTCAAATAACGTATTAGCTTCGTTTATATGCTAAGGTTTTAGTAAGAGTCATTCACAATCAGATCTGGAGTTTATTCTAACATCTTAGAGTTATACAACTTCTATTACCTTAACAATAGGTATTTTTGTGCTAGAAGAAGTTTTCTGTTCGTATGTGTACGTAGAACACATGTCTTGTGAGTGGAACTAATTTTACTTCTTTTTTTTCTGAATAATTGTTTTCATGGAGAACAACATTACTGGTTTGGACAAAGACACTTTGCGAAAATATTCTGAATTCGAACGGAACGATACAAACTGTGTTTTACTGTGTAAATTCTGGATTTTTCTGTTAGCCTTCGTCTGACATCATCATCTGCCATTTTAGACCGGAACTGAATTTCAGACTGTGCTTAGAACTTTTTACAGGACTTGTGGTTATCTTTAAAACAAACAATTGGATCATTTCCGTAAATCGTAAGTCTTGGTTTACATAATTACATTTTCCATGCTTTTTAGGAAAATAAATTATTTTTGTCAAAACGTACAGAGCGTGTTGTCTTCACTCTTACTTTATTACTTTGAACGAGCCGATACGCAACACTCTGTACCAATTTATTTAGAACTCAAAGAATTACTTAGGAACGGGGGGGAGAACACTTGGAAGAGTGAATGTACACCAATATAAAGAATATGCAGCAACATTTGAAGCTTCAGGGTCTGGTTTGTGTTTATATATCTTGGCAGCGGAAATTCCGGCAAAAAAGTTCAATATTGCATTTACCCAAATTTGTTCAATTTCCTTGAAAATTTCAGGTCTCAACATTTTATTTTAAACCGTGGTTTAATTTGTGCGATTGAAAATCAGTCACCATGTTCAATGTGACTGTCAGATGACTAGCACTGAGACAAATATCTATTGCTCTACACCATTCCCATATTTCAAAATACCCCATTCCAACCATACTCACCATTGTATTAATATATTAAATGGCAATATTTTCCATAAGCAGTCTTAAAATTGTATCTCAATTCCTGAGCAGAAGCATTATACCGGGAAAATGAAAGGAAATTATAAAGGAAATTAATGTACTACATTCTTTCCTCCAATGACAAATGTTAATCTGTAGATAAGCTGAATCACAATCAAAAATATCCCACCATCTATTATGTTTATATTATCAAGATATCAATTTTAAAAGAAAGAAACGATAACAGTAACTTGTGTATAATATATTGAAATTTATAAGTTATTGAAAGACAAAAACCTGCAAATTTAAGAGTGCTATGATATTGATTTGGATTTAGGAGAAGCATGGCCCAATCAATAATTCATATCCTAAATATAATAGGACATTGAAATGAATTCAGATTAAACATTATCCTTGTTTCCACAGCTTCATTTGGTAGTGGAAAAAAACCTGCTTTAATTAATTAATAAGCCGGTTCAATAGTTCACCATCGGATAGAAGCAATGAACAACGTTACTGTCGCACAATTCAATCAATAAACCTTTATTAATTTCGTTGTGATGCTGGGAACAAAGTAATTGATAATCAAGGAAATTAGTTTGAGAGTTCGTAATGTGCATGATCGTTTACTTAGGAAAATTATTAACCACACACTCACACTCTATCTCCCCCCTAATCTTGATATAAAATTAAAGCTGTCCTTGACTAGCACGCAAGAAACACGCGTGACTTTTTAGATTTATTAGACAGACCTCTGTGACCTTGAATGAAAACACTGATGATCAAACAGCTTCCAGAATATAAAATAGGCTTTGAGCTGCTTTGGTCTCAGTGCGATTCCAAGCTCAGAAGAGTGTCGTATCTATTTCTTACAGGTAAGAAAATTATGCTTTATACTCGCTCTTAAAAGTTAAAGATTTTATAGTAAGTTGTAATATCCTTCTGAATTTTTATTTCATCAATATAATGTAATAGTGAGTTCTCTTTTCTACTATGAAATATTTTACTGATTTAATATTTTACTGAATTGATGTTCATTGTATTTATAATGTAATATTATTGAGTTTCCTTCTTCCACAATCATAATGTAATGAAATATTTTACAGCTTCGATGTTCATTAGTATTTGTTTGAAATAATTACTAGCTTCATGTTATAATCTAATTGAGAATAAATATATATTCTTTAAATAATAGGTATAACACTCACAGATCTTTTTTAGGTCGTTACCTTACATTAAATAAAATAAAATACATTTATTAGTCATTGAATTTTAGGCTCTTTGAATATTTAAATCACTTGTATTCAAAAATGCAGAAAAATGAATGGACAAATGAAATAGTAGATTGTGGAAGAACTATTTAATAAGTATTGTAATATGTATTGTATGTAGTTTCAACATAAATAAATTTACATGTTGTATCTTTAGAATATATATATATATATATATATATATATATATATATATATATATATATATATATATATATATATATATATATATATATATATATATATATATATATATGCGATTCCAAGCTCAGAAGAGTGTCGTGTCTATTTCTTTCAGATTCTTGGTACCTTCTCGTAGCCAAAGCTTTTCTCACAAAAAGATGTAACAGTATCTACACCATCATAAGTGACACCTTATTCTTAAAAATGCTGAACTTTCTTCCTTCTCGTAACTAGACACGAGAAGAAGGTTATGATAGAAAACGTCTAAACAACAATAGACTTTTTCTCTCTTCCTAATAATATCACTACTAAGAACGACGTATAGATGGTTAATGGGGACAAGGCGTATAGTGAAACACATTTTGAATCAACTAGTGAACAAGTTTGTGACATAACCACAGAACTGTCAAATTCACAATCCATGCAGTTTCAAATTGTCCTTTTGTAAGGAAAATAGGCTATGTATTATAGGGCATGTTAGGCACTCTCGGTTCAATGGCATTGCCTAAGCATAGACTGTCATTGAGATAGCAAGCTCTCGTCCTTTTCCTGTGTAAGGGACGGCCATGCGAACAGAATTAGAAATGATGCCTTCAAAATATACTTGAATAATGAAAACCCAAATTTCCAACAAAGCAGTGTCTTTCATATTTTTGTTTTACACAGTCAATAAATGTCATCCTGCAGTAAACGCATCAATGTACACTACATTATATTGGCCGACTTTGCAGAAGTATGTGAAAATCAGCTTAAATAACATTTTGAATACACATAGAGCAGATGACAATCCATTTGGAAGGCAAGTGATTTCATAAACTGTTATCGTAAGAAAATCTTAAAGTGTACAATGCATGAATGGGCGTGAGGAATCAGAAGTGTTTTTCCACCTTCTTCATTAGATTGATTGCAGGATGTAAAGTGTCCATTTCAAAGTGACGTTTTCTGTGCAATGGTTTAAGTGTTTGCTAAGAACTAATCTGTGCATACATTCCTGCCTGGGTCTTTGAAATATGCCAAAGATATAAGCTTTAATTGGCAAGTTGAAGCAGTGGCTGACAACTATGTCTAAACTCAAGTTTCAAGCAATTGCTCAATTTCATTGAAGTTATTTTGGTGGTGAAAAGTTCTCATTGTAAAATAGTCATATTCAAATTAATTTTCCAGTAAATTCTTTAAAATGCAAGTGTCAAAAGTGACTTGTTCCATTTTGGAAATATGACGGTTTTACCAGCAATGAAACTGGATGGGTGTTAATAGCAATGCAAAGAAATTACCTGTCCATGGGAGGTAAGGAAAAAGGTATCCGTACAAGAACGAAACCCTTTGCTTATCTCATGACTTAGCTTTAGGCGCAATTAGCGAAACTAGCTCTGCTAATTGAAAGGACGGAAACGGGAGCTTAATGTTGGCGTTATGAACAACATCGACACTAGATATGGTTGATATAGTTATTGTTTTTGGGTTGGACGCCATTTTTTCAGTGCATGAAAGTTTATACATTCCGGTCAGTAGGCTTATAACGGGTGAAGGAAGAACAAAGGCAAAAGTAGCCCTGCTGATAGAAACGACAGTTTTGCAGTCACATGAGTTAAAATCAACCTCAAGATCATGAACTATACCAATGCTAAATATAGTTGGAGTAGAGCTTTCCTACAATAACTTAACCCTTTGTTTATCTCATGATGTCGCTTCAGGCAAAGAGAGCACTGCTGATTAAAATGACAGCCACATAAGCTAAATCTTGGTGTTGTAAACCGTATCGGCAATATTTAAAGGTGATATTGTTAATGTTGTTTTGGGTTTGACGCCATTTATTAGTGCATGAAAGTTTATATATGGTGGCCAGTATAACTGGTGGAAGAAGAATTCGGACAAAACCCTTGGTGTTGTAAACCGTATCGGCAATATTTAAAGGTGATATTGTTAATGTTGTTTTGGGTTTGACGCCATTTATTAGTGCATGAAAGTTTATATATGGTGGCCAGTATAACTGGTGGAAGAAGAATTCGGACAAAACCCGGTAAAAAAAAAAAAACACCTACCCACAGGAAACTACTGGCAAGTGTTCTCACATACCACATTGGCCAAGCCCAAGCCACGAACTCACGGATAGAGAAGAAATGGCGGTGACCGATAAATTGCGTTTATGTCACACGCGGGATCGGATATATCTTCAAATTCATTTGTCGTTGATACCTTTTTAGTTGAGTCTAATGCTTCTGCTTCCAAGTATGTTCCCCATTACCAGATTTGCACTCATCGGATCGGTATTGGTTTGTGTCAGAAGTTGTTGCGCGGCAACTTTGATAATTTTTCTAATCGGAAATGGCATTGTTGCCGTCTGCTGAAATTGTATCCGCCTTTTGTGCTGAATCGTCGCAGTCAAACTATAATCGCTTTAAACGCTTGCGGTCCCATGTTTTAATCCTCGACAGCAGAGCTTTTGATGCTACCAACGACCTGTAGGGCAACATGTCCAGCCATCTGTGCAGCGTGGGAGGCTAGACCTGCTAGAACCTCTGGCTTCCTGTAAACACGGACAAGATCGCCGAGACAATTTCCATAATATATTGCGTAAACAGGTTTTTTCAACTTCACAAGACGCACAGATGTCACACTCTACACGTCCACGTACGACTGTCATTGCATTAAATATCAGTTCGATCTCTAACGTGCACGTTGTATATTCAGCTATAGAATTTGCTTCATTGGACTTTCAAACTGCTTCGGAATATTTCTCTTTATTGACTTGGCTGTCTTATTTCTGCAGCGTTGAAGATCATTTTGTAAACCTCGTGAATGTCGGTTGTGAATGGCATTGCTATATTATTGTTCGGAGCATATTTCTTATTGATTTGCCCATTGCTCTATTATCTGGTCATTCGTTGTCGCTGTTTTCACTGGTCAATGAAGGCGATTAAGTTAACGTCATCAACCTAATGTTTTCTTGCCCAATATTTTACAATCACTTTTCATGCTCGCTGTTATATGCTTCGCCAAGTTTTCATTGTGCTTACTCCAAATAATACTCAATTAATTAATCAAGAAGTTACAAGTACGTACTTGAAAAATCATATCTTTTTTGGCCAATTTAAGGAGGCGATATGACGGATTTAAACGAAATATTTATTCAATCATTTCTGTGGCATTATAAATACACCATTACTTGGGTAAGTTGATTCCTGCAAAAGCTATGCTAATGAATACTTTAAAAATACTACACGTTTCAATTAGTGAAACACTCAAGATTAAACTCTCTCTCTCTCTCTCTCTCTCTCTCTCTCTCTCTCTCTCTCTCTCTCTCTCTCTCTCTCTCTCTCTCTCTCTCTCTCTCTCTCTCTCTTTATATATATATATATATATATATATATATATATATATATATATATATATATATATATATATATATATATATATATATATATATATCCGTTGTGATTGTTTCATAACCGTCGCCGATAGGGCCCTTCTCTTCTGGACAGTATCTCTTGAGAAATCTAGGCACGCTGCTGTCTGAAGCTATTCTTAGTGGACAGACGTGTGCTAGTCCCCGTCAATTACGTTGTGAATTTGCATCCACTATTTCGCCCCTAGCGTGATAAACTCCATCGTAAAAAGCTGTTTGTTTGTTTTTTTTAAGATGATAACATTATCAAATTTGATTTTCATTTCCCTGTGTAACTCTCAGAGCTCGACTTTTCTTTAATTATAAAGAAATACATTATTTTCCGCTGGTTTGATTTGAATCTGTAATGTCTCGATTAAGTGTCACGTGCTTAACCGAAAAGAATTTGCATTAACTTAACAGCTCTGGCGAAAAACAATGTGATGCACACCTCCCTATTTGTCGATGTGATAAACGAACCCATTTTAGAATTACCATACTACCACCTATATTATGGCATTGGTATCATATGAGGTGGTGGTCAAATTTCTTGCCGTAAATTCTGCAGTCGTTGGCGTTCTTAAAGCTTCTTTGTTGTCTTCACTAAATTGTCATCTCCGCGGAATTTCAGAAAACTCTTTGATCTCTTCTAGCAAACGCACTATTTTCTAGATGAAGGTGACAACAGTCTCATTACTTCAATAGAAAACTGGATCTTTGATTACTCCATCCCATCCGACGACTATATCTCAAAGGCAAAAGTTGAGCGATTCCATGTTCACAATGATATATTTAACACGCATCTGGTGTTGGTTCCGGAAGGCTAGGATAGCGTTGCCTTCTTTAAGTAAGGACGGCTGCCGTAGCATTCTGCTTACACATAAGGAATCTTTGATGCATTATTCCTAAAGTCTGCACGGCTAAAGACGCAAATTGCTGACGCACGTTTATTTTTGCATTTGATTTATTTTCATAACTTACAGCTTAGGACTTTTATCCAGACTTAATGGCCCTCATCCGCGGTCCCATTACCTTCTGGAATAGATGCAATCAATAATACTTCGATAACGCGTGGCCTATTATCCTCACTAATATGCAGCAAGTAGAGGCCATCATTCCAATCATAGACATCAGCCGTTATAGTTTATTACGGCGCTCAAGCTCTTTTCAACATCGCTAGTGTTGACAAAAATAAATGTCTTTGCTCACTCAGGTATGCATTGTGGCATTGAAATGTAGCTCCAGTTTCGAAATGTGCAATACGGCGACACGCCAGTGCCAAGCGCTTCACAACTGGCAATTGCCAATCCAGACCCCTTCAGCTATAATAGTTTGTAGTTGCCATCTAATTCACTTTTTCCTAGACGTTTTCTATGCCAGTAGTAGATGAAAAGGCTGATTCTGGCGCAAAAGTTATTCCCATCCTCAAAACAAATACAAATTACTTCTCTTAAGACCTTAAAACACCAAAGTTTTTTCACCTACACAAAAACTAAAGGCTGATTCTAGCGCAGATATAATTGTATAAGGTAATTACCTCTCTCAGTAGATGAAAAGGCTGATAATTGTATAAGGTAATTACCTCTCTCAGTAGATGAAAAGGCTGATAATTGTACCAGAACGGTGCAGGTCAGTTCACAAGTAAGTGATATTATATCTCATCACCAATGATTAATGTTTCAACTGATGATATTAAAAATATTTCATTATCGCGGCTCAATTTAATATCGGACTTACCCGGCTGTATAAAATATGGACTGATGCATCCGGAGATGGAAAATTTCCAGGAGGGTTAGCAGGTACTCAAGCGGGTCAAAATTTAACAAAAAAATAAATAGCATCAACGAAAAGTTAAAAGAAAAACGGCAAACGTGTAAAAGTTTACAGACCAAGCATGATGAAATAACCAGCAAAGCTCTCAAAATGAAAAATGAACTAGATGTACGGCAAGAACTGATCAACAAACTGACGTGTGAGATACAACGGCGAGATCATGTCGTACAACTGTATGAAAAAGCAGTAAATGAAGTTCGCGACGTTGAAGAGACCATTGCCAGTTTAAATACCACCATCGAAGATAATAAAATAATCATAGATGATTTAACATCAACGATAAATGAACAACATGAAGAAATCAGCCGACTTGAAAGAATCAGCGCAGACAACAAAGTTGTCATGGAAACGCTAGAGTGGGAATCGTTAACGATTCCACCAAAGAAGAAATCTGTTGAACAAATACTTACTGAGGCGTTACTGAAACCTAAAGATCACTCGTAAAACCACTAGTGGTTTCAAATTCTCAATCATCAGTGATTTTCAATGTTTTGTTGATCAGTTCGTTATACGCGTACGGGTAATATTCACCATCTGGTTCACTTTTGATAAATTTTTTGTGAGTTTTGCGAAAATTATTGTTTAATGCTGCTTTTCTCGTTATGCTGTACAAGTAAGGATAATATTCTCCATCTGGTTCACTTTTGATGAGTGATTTATTGGCGTTGATGTAGTGGTTGAGCAGATCTCTTTCTCTTTTAATAAATTTATCAGGGAGATCTATTACGTCAATATCATCTACTGGTATATACCCTGGAGAAGTATATAATTGCATAAGATTTTCAGCATGTTTCATCTGAACTTCTCGGAGGATTTCATGGAGATCACTTGAAAATTCGGTCATTATACAATATAAAAAAAAATTTATATAATTGATTTTATGTTATATCATACTTCTTTTGATAATCTTTCTCATATTTGCTGATCCTCATGGGTAGAATATCTGTTAACATATTGTCAATAATACGAAATTCACGTATTAAATCGTCCATACTATATTTTACTCCTCGTAGGTAAGATCTTATTTGATCAAGTAGTTTTTTGTAAGTTATAATTGATGTTAAGCAGCCGTGCTTTTTTATCAAAATTTTAGGTTCAACTTTTTTACAAGCTGCTGTAAGAGAAACACCAACACCGGATATGATTAACAAAAACGGGTTTAATGATATACCACTTGAAATTATGCCAGAACTAGTTATTAACAAGGGTAGATATGATATTACTCGAAGTATTTTGTTATAATATTTGTAACATTTTTTAACGCACCAAAGTTTTTTATGATAATATTTGTAGTATTGTAATAGTGCGTCAACATCCTGTCCTGGAATATCTTTTGAAATATGATTGAAATCAACTATGCTTTTTTTCATTATAATATTTGTTCACATAATCTCAGGCTTGATTAAGTAACTAGTTGAGGTGTTTCAGCCACAAATTCCAGACAATACCAATATGACGCAGCAGTTAATTTTTTGTCATCTGCTATTAGCATAAAAGTTTCTTCAACATCTTTGTTCAACACAATAGACACGGTTCCAGAGAAATTATCAGTCGAGTGACACCATGGAAATAAGGTAAATATATTAAACTTTGCACTGCTCAACACGGACAATCTATACACACCAGTGACCTCTGCAGTATGTTTGAGAGTGTTATTTTGCGGCGACCAAGTAGACATTCCAGAAGCAACAGTATAGACAATATTTTTAATCTGCTTGTGGGGAATTTTAATCATACTTGTTTTCTCAACAATACTAGGAATTCCACATATAATATCGTTGAGTTTTGTGTTAATATTATCGAGTGTAATATCAACAGATGGCGGACTTCCAAAAAATTCGTTATTGGTTTTGTTTATGTTTCTACGAAAATTTAAAAACGTGGTGATGTGATTAGTAAAATCAGTTTTAAACTTGGTGATTTCATTGTTGATATCATCAACATATTTCTTTGTTACAGCATCAAAATCAGATTCTGGTGTTCTAAGATGATTGATGCCATTATTGTTCATGTTGAGAAATGCATGCATTATACCGCCATGCACTGACACGTACTTTGATTCCTGATCATCAACATATTTCTTAGTAGCAGCGTCATTATCCTCAGTTGGGTTTCCAAGGTATGTGATCTTGTTCTGGTTCATAACAATGTTTCCCGTAAATAAATCACCTGCTTTTCTAACATAATCGTTAACTGACCTACCCGAATCTTCTATCTTACCTTGATTGTTAAAAGTAGCAATATTATTAGCAACTGCAGTAGGATTTCGTACTAGTACATCTGATAGTTGTACATTACTCGTCTTTAATCGTCCTTGTTTGTCCTGGAAAACTACAACTTCATTTGGATCTACACTTGCAACGTTTAACAAATTATTGATTTCATTTTTGAGCTTGTCAAGAGTCGCATACTTGGATAAGTCACCCTGGTAACCTTCTGTTAATAAATCTACTGCTAATGTTCCAAATTTTGTATAGTAGCTCATTATACATACCGTTCTACACAAAATTGTTGGATTAATATAACATAAAATTATACGATGGCGAAGATAATAAACTTTGACACCGAGCGATTGGTGAAGCATAAACATAACAATGAACTTCCAGACTGTCATTATCTTATTGTTGGGCGAACTGGATCTGGTAAAACAAATTTGTTATTAAATCTTTTACTCAATAATAACTTTAACTATGATAAGGTGTATATTTACACCATCAACCCCCAACAAGACAAATACGAGTTACTAAGTGAGTATAATGATAAACTTCGTGATGACCTTGGCATTGGTGATGATATATTTTTGATAAAACAACCAGAAGAACTCGTTCCAGTGAATGAACTCGATTCGTCAGAGCATAAGATAATCGTCTTTGATGATATTCCGCTAAACAATGAGGAAATGAACAAGATTAGATCATATTTTTCACTATCACGTAATAAAAGATGTAATTCTGTTTATCTTGCCCAAGGTTTTTATAATGTTGATAGGTTTATTAGGCGAAATACGGGTTGTTTCATATTATTTCCCGGACTAGATAATGTGGATGTGAGAAATATTGCAAACGAACAATGTGGTGATGTTACAAAAGATAAATTTATCGAATTATATCATCGAGCAACTAAAGATAGATATAGTTTCTTTTTATTTGACAAGCTAGCGCGTGATCCAACCAAGATGTTTCGTTGTTGCCTTGAGACGTTTCTATGATATAATTTTGTAAAGCGTATAAAAATAATGGACAAACATCAACAGAAAATCGAATTACTAAAAAAGTTTCTCGAAACTCGAGCGGCTTTTAAGAAAAAGGTGGAAGAAGCTCGACGTGGACAATTGACTGCTACAGAAACAACAGCTACGATTTTCAGACCAATAACTGAAGCAATATTAGGTAAACAACCTGAAACTAAACCACTATCAGAAGAAGAACTGAAACAACTGAAAGAAAAAGGTTTGGTTGGAATTGTTAAAGAACAACAAGAAGCAGCTGCTGCAAAAATCATTACTAGATCTGATGAAGACAAAAGAAAACTAGCTGAGTCACTTACAGCAAATATAGCTGATCCTGCTGCAAGACAGGCTGAAACAGATCGATTGATAAACAATCCGCTAGAACTTGAGCGAAGATTAGCAGAGTTAACAACGCAAGGAATAACAAATATTATAAAAAATTTATCAGGAGATATAAAAGATATCAAAGAGGAGCAACAAAGAGTTGGTGAGGCTACTGTAAAGTTTATGGATGTTGAACAGCAAAGATTTTATTTTATAAAAGGAGCAAATTATGAGATAGAAGAAAATGAGTATGATGATTTTTTAAAGAAAGAAAATATTAAAGATATTGATAATATAGAAAAGTGGAATGATGGAGAATATCAAGTATTAATCGATAGATTAAATGAGATAATAAGAGATGGAGCTGCTGCTAAAGATGAATTAAACACGGTTACAGAGATTGATAATATGGAAGCAATGCAAAAATATCAGAACGCGGACAGTGGATCTCAAATATCAATAGAAGAGTTTCGATCTCTCTATCCCATCTTTTATTTTGACGTATCAAAACATTTGGAGCGTGTTGTGGGATCGACTGCAGATATTGAGGTCACGTGGACACTGGGCGATGTGCCAGGTGAACAGTATAACGTATACGCGCTATTGGTTAGTGATCGATTTCTGACCATCGATTCAATCAAAGGAAGAATGACAGTACAAGTTTAATCTAACAACTTGGATATAACATTATGAAAACCAAATACACAACTCGAGAAATATACCTAACATCTGGTCAAGTTGAAAAATTATCAGCAGCTGTTGCTAAATGCAGCTCTGTTTCTTTGATGATCTCTCCGGAAACTTCAAATAAAATTGCAGTAAAAGTCATGCTAACGCAACAACAAATCAATAAACTCGATCGCAACAAACCTTTTGTGCTGAAATTATCTGTTTCTCAGGTAACTGCAATGTCTAAAGAAGGTGGATTTTTTGGACCAGCGTTATCAATAATAGCTAGCAAAGTTTTACCAGTACTTGGTACACTTGGACTTGCGGCTGCGTCAGGAGCAGTCTCTGGCGCAACGAAGAAAGCAGTCGAAGGTCGTGGTATCAAACAAATCTATCGTTAATTTTATGTAACAATATAAAATAAAATGCCAACGAAAAAGTCATCGAAAAAAACAAAATCATCGAAAAAAAAGAAAACAACAAAACGCAAACAAACAAAACAAGGAGGAATTATTCCTTTCGCTCCACTTTTAGCGGGACTAGCGGGAAGTCTGCTGCCAAACTTACTAGGAATAGGACGCGGGTTAACTCTACCAGGGACCAGACGTTATTGAGCAATTTTGACATCATTGAAAAATTGAAGGACGTTGTTGGATTTCGAGGAGTATTTTCCAAGGATGAACTCGATGACGTACCAACAGGCGGTTCTTGTGTTGTAAATATTGAAAACTTCAATGATGGCTCTGGCACCCACTGGGTTGCTGTCCACGATAACAATTATT
Organism: Potamilus streckersoni; assembly: GCA_016746295.1. NCBI lineage: Eukaryota > Metazoa > Mollusca > Bivalvia > Unionida > Unionidae > Potamilus > Potamilus streckersoni. The sequence goes on from JAEAOA010000725.1 coordinate 18,951, forward strand.
TTGATTCGTTCGGACTTCCTCCAAGCGATCTCATAAAAAAATATATTTTTAAAAAATTTGATAAAATAAATTATTCGTCTAATCAACTACAGCCGATTGGAACATCAGCTTGTGGTTATTATTGTATCATGTTTGTTAGACAAATGCACCAGAGTAAAAGCTCTGGAAGTAAAAACTTTTTGAAGTTTATTTTACAATTTGATGAGCTTCCTTCTCATGCGAATGATAATATTGCAATCAATTTTATCTAAACTCCTTGATATAATAATGTCAACATACTGTCTCAAATGCAAAACTAAAACAGAGAACAAGGATGAGATGACGGAAAAAACGAAAAATAATAGAACGATGTTAAAAAGTATTTGTGCAATCTGTGGTAGAAAGAAAAGTATGTTTTTGAAAAAACAAGTAGGATCTAGCGTTGATAGAGTTATCTTGATCGACGATTAATCTTATGAAACAAAATAAAATAAAATGAAATGCAATTGTGATTGTGACAAAGATCTTTGCATAGAACAAGATAAAATCATTACGTACTGTCAACGTTGTAACAACAGAGAAATAATAGGGTTAGGTATAGATATACATAAACTAATTGGTAAATTACCAAAACCAAAAGGCGGTTGGACTTTGCCAGGTCATCGGTATACTGGTCCTTACAATCCGCTAGATCAACAACTAGATGAAAACGACAAGAGCCTTATAATCAAGTGGATGCAATAGCAATGCGTCACGATATCTGTTATCGTGATCATGAAAACTCGAAAGCAGATTGTGATAAAGTAATGTTAGACGAATTACATGATATGGAGCCAACAAATCTACGAGAACGTTTTGATAGAAGATTTGTTCAAGGAATGATAGGAGCAAAATATAAACTTGGACTCGGAGAGTCTCGTCAATCGCCTCGCGATCGGAGAAAAGAATTATACGATGATCTTGCAGTCGAGCTGCACATACCTAAAAAAAAAAGTTTCCGAGGCGCAAAGTTGTTGCAAACGCTGTAGATGATATCTGGGCAATAGATTTGGTAGATGTATCTAATATGGCTCAGTTTAACGTTGGCGCTGATGGCGCTCCAAAGAAGTATTTGTTTAACGTTATAGATGTTTTCAGCAAATACGCTTTTAGTGTGCCAGTTTCAGATAAAACAGGAACGTCAATCACTGATGCGTTAAAACAAATAATAACGAGTACCGAAAGAAAACCAAACAAAATCTGGACTGATCATGGAGCCGAGTTTTTTAACAAAAAGTTTGAACAGTTTCTAGAACAAAATAATATTAAAAAATACGTTACAGGAAATGAAGGCAAAAGCATTGTTGTCGAGAGATTTAATCGCACGCTAAACGAAAAATTACACAAACATATGACAGCTAAAAACACCAACAGGTACATCGATGACCTTTCTCAAATCGTAGGCGAATATAATAACACGAAACATCGAACCATCAAAATGTCACCCAATGACGCTATCAAAAATCCAATATTAGCAAACGAAAACATGTACCGCAGACATAAATTTAAGGTCGGTGATAAAGTTAGAATCTCTTTGACTAAAAAGATATTTGAAAAAGGATTTACTCCAAACTGGAGCGAAGAAGTATTTGTTGTTGATAAAGTACTCTTAACAATACCTGTAACGTACGCGTTAAAAGATCTGGCAGGTGAACCTATAATAGGTAGTTTTTACGAACAAGAACTACAAAAAACTGAACAAGATGTTTTCGTTATCGAAAAAGTGATTAGGAAAAAAGGAGATAAAAGTTTAGTCAAATGGCGTGGGTATAGTGATAAATTTAACAGCTGGATTCCAACCCGGTCGATTTTATCGACTGTGAAATAATGCTATTATAAATTTCCTCATACTTTCGTTTGATAGATTTGCATTTTACTGGTTTACATAATGATATTAGATATTGTCTGCGATCGTCAGAGATCGTCATTAGATTAAAAATCTTGACAAAGATGAAATCAAATTTTATATTTTTCTGTCGGTCTGGAATTTTGATGTTTAAAAAAGGTCTGATTAACTGTAAAAATACCTGCTGTTCGGTAACGGTAAAATTAAATTTTATAATTTTTTTAGCAATGTGATACTTGACATTATATTTTCCAGTGGTTGGTCTGCTATAATTATATCTGTTAACGACGGTGACTATTTCACCATCATCAGACTCGTTGTTATATAAAATATCATCTTCGTTATAACCAACAGATTTGTCTATCATATCATTAGAGATTGTGGAGACCTTATCGCTGATATCGCTGGCGACTTTGTCGCTAGTATCTTCTTCGTATAGTTGAACGAGTCGTTTCATCATATCCATATTATAATATACGTTTTATCTAATTTGTTGTTATAAGATGACTGACAAGGTCAAATATCACCAAAAAGTTAATATAATAAACTACCACGAACTGACTGAAGCGGTAAGAAAATGCCTGTCAGGTTATAGTTCATATTCCGTTGACGTTATTGTAATGCAAGGTGATTCTCATAAAATATTACTAACAGAAGCAGAAAAAAATAAAATTAATGAAAGTGCAGTAACGACGCTAAAATTTGATTGCGATGATATTATAGCATTTGCTCATCATTGTTTGACTAAAACCGAACTGTTAAGTATAATTAATCATCATATCTAAAAATAATACTAACATCATATTTGTTTGAAAAAGCTGATTTTGTTGCTCCATCAGCTACAAATTTTACTGCTCTGGGATTTATATTATAATTTTTCGCCGCAGCTGTAATTGATTTGAATTTGATCTCCTCATCCGTTTCAAGGTTTAACGAAATAACAGGTTTTATTGGGCATCTAAAATTAATACCATTACTATTTTGTCCTTTACTCACATTTTCCTGTTGGGTCACTAGCTCCAGATTTTCCAATCGATTGTCTGTTTTTACATTATTGATATGATTAATAACCAGACCATTGGGTATAGATCTGTTGAACACCTCGTAAACAAACCTATGACCAGTATAACAAACTCGATCTGTCGATGTTCCTCTAACAGTTACCCTGATATATCCCATATTGCTAATAGTACTAAGAACTTTTTTCGTTTTTCTGTTTCTTATAATACCGCGATCGTTAGCCTCGTATAAATCAAAGACCGGATGCGGCTGAAACTCGTCTTGTAAGGATAAATTTTCAATATTATCATCAGTGACTTTACCGTTATAATGATATACTCGTTTCCCCTCTGGAATGTCATCGCAAAATAACGTGTAAATAAAATCTTTTCTAAACATCGTAATTCTTTCAGTATTATCTCCCTTTACACTAATCGTATAACCCGCTGGCGTTGCTTTACCAACAGATATTCCAGTAATGATATTAATAACCGAACCAAGTGCATTTCCAGCGTACATATTGTACTTCGGATAAACATGATATACCTCTTGCTCACATGCGCTTGTCAGATTTTGTAACATTATATTATAGGTGGTATTTTTTTTATCTCTAATTGTTTTTCTAGCGCATGCGCAGTGTGCGGTAAATTATCAATTAGATATTAGACTATAGTATAGCGATGTTGAAATTGCGTGATATAGCCAAGAAGAGACTTATTGGAGAACCTGTTAAAATAGCAACTGCTTTTGCAGGTTTTGATAATAGTTATCAGTTTGATAATCAAAATGTTTTAGTAAATTTTACTGAAACAAATCTCTTTCATCTGCTACAGACGATTGTAAAACGTGAGCTTGAAAAACACAAGGGTTTAAGATTGTTAGTGCAATATCGTGTTATATTTTCAAAACTACTTGTGACGGAAGAATCTACTAAAACGGAAACTACAGTCCCATATATTAATGCAAAATCAAGGCGCGTTTTGCTTGGGACTGATCTTTTGTCACTATCTAATGAAATACACCAAGAAATTTGGAAAAAAATAGAAGAATTTACCGAATCTGGTTCAGGTTGGAAGTTTGAAATAATCAAAGAAATTTTGTTTCACACAATGAAATATAACGCATTACGCGGCAGCGGCTCTAATAGCGCTGGGTATATCGACCTGCCACCAAAAATAAAAAATAAAAAATGCTGCATCAACGTGAAAAACGTTGATGACAAATGTTTTCAATGGGCTGTTCTTTCTGCGCTATTTCCAGTAGAAAAAGACGCTGGTCATGTTGAGAAGTATATTAGTCACGTATCAAAATTAAATTTTAAGGATATCAACTTTCCAGTGGCAGAAAATCAAATACCAAAGTTTGAAAAGCAAAATAATGTTTCGATTAACGTTTTCGGACTAGATGAAAAAGAAAACGTCTATCCTAGGTATATTTCAGAAAAAGCTTCACAATCGACTATAAACTTACTGTTTTATAAAAATCATTACGTTTGGATCAAAAACTTCAATGGACTAGTTGGTAAACAGTACAATAAAAATAACAAGAAAAAGTTCTTTTGTTATCGCTGCTTGCACGGTTGTACAGACAATGAAACATTACAAAAGCATTTGCAGTACTGTAGTGACGTACAACGAATAACAATGCCATCTAAAAAAAGATAGTTTATTGTATTTTGTCAATTATAATCACAAATTAAAAATTCCTTTCGTTGTGTACGCCGATTTCGAATGCCTACTTCAACCTGTACTTAGCGCAGAAAATAATCCCAACCAATCGAGTACAAGAAAAGTTCAAAATCATGTTCCGTGTGGAGTAGCTTACAAGATAGTTTGTTATGCTGATTCGAGATTATCTAAACCAATCAAATTATATCGAGGTAAAAATCCAGCTGTCTGGCTTCTCAAGCAGTTGATTAACGAAGTTGATAACATATTTGATTGTTTGAAAAGAGTAACTCCAATAATTAAACTAACACCACAACAAAAATCCGATCACGAGCAAGCGGAAATTTGTCATATTTGTGAAAAAGCTTTTGACCCTGACAACAAAAAAGTACATGACCATTGTCATTTGACCGGACAGTATCGTGGAGCGGCTCATGATCATTGTAATTTGAAATTTCATGCTCCAGATTTTATTCCAGTTATTCTTCACAACTTTCGAGGATATGACAGCCACATTATCGTAGAAGCTTTTGGTGATCCTGATGTAAAATCTCGTTTAAAACTCGACAACTCGATCAAGTGCATTCCAAATAATTTTGAAAAGTATATGTCAGTTACGCTAGGCAAATTACGTTTCATTGACAGCCTGCAGTTTATGGCAGCATCGTTAGATGAGCTAGTAAACAGCGCTGTTTGCGCCGGTAGTAAGTTTGATAACCTACAAGACTGTTTTGGAGACAAATTTAATTTACTGACCAAAAAAGGAGTATTTCCATACGAGTATCTCGACGAATGGAGTAAATTTGATGAAACATCTTTACCTGACAAAGAGAAATTTTACTCGCAACTCAAAAATGAAAATATCACCGATGACGATTACAAATACGCACAAGATATCTGGAATAGATTTGATTGCAAGGTGTTTGGTGATTATCATGATTTGTACTTGAAAACTGACGTGTTATTACTAGCAGATGTTTTTGAAAGTTTTCGAGAAGTGAGTTATAATAATTATTGACTAGATCCTTGCTGGTATTATTCTGCCCCCGGACTGTCATGGGATGCTCTATTAAAGTTTAGTAAGGTAAGGTTGGAATTACTGACTGATGTTGATATGTTCAATTTTATTGAGAAAGGTATCCGAGGCGGTATTAGTGTGATAACAAAGAAGTATGCTGAAGCAAACAACAAATATTTGAAAGAGTATAATCCTGACCTTCCTTCGAAGTATATAGTTTATCTAGATTGTAATAACTTGTACGGGTATTCGATGGCAGAACCAATGCCTTTTGGTGGATTTCATTGGATCACGGCGGATCAATTTCTTTCGGAGACAGAAAAAAAGATACCCGACGATGTTTCCTATTTCGTTGAAGTTGATCTCGATTATCCTATTTCACTACACAGATTACATAACGATTACCCTTTCTGCGCAGAATCAATGATAATAGATTATAGTTTGTTATCTGAAGAACAACAGGCGTCAGCATCACCAAGACAAAATTCTATAGTCAAAAAACTAGTACCAAATTTGCTTAATAAACGTAATTATGTTTTGCATTATAAAGTTTTAAAACAAGCAGTCGATGCTGGTCTTGTGTTGAGAAAAGTTCATCGTGTACTAAAATTTAATCAGTCGCCGTGGATGAGAGGTTACATTAATTCAAACACTTCAAGAAGAGCTGTAGCTAAAACTGATTTTGAGAAAAACTTTTTCAAACTGATGAACAATTCCGTTTTTGGTAAGACGATGGAAAATATTAGGAAACGCGTAAATATTGAACTAGTCAATGATGTCAATCGCAGAAACAAACTTGTGTCAGACGATGATTTTGTGAGCATGAAAACTTTTAATGAGAATCTTGTCGCAGTACAGCGACGAAAGACAAATCTAAAACTTAACAAGCCGATCTATGTTGGAGCTTCAGTGTTAGATTTATCAAAGTGGCTGATGTATGATTTTCATTATAATTTTGTTAAAAATCAATGGCCGGCTAGTAGATTATTATTTACTGATACTGATTCGCTCGTATATGAAATCGAATGCGAGGACATCTATCAGGACATGCATGATAATAGATATCTGTTTGATCTTTCTGATTACCCACGTAACAGTAAATTTCATGACGACACAAATAAAAAGGTTATTGGTAAGTTCAAAGATGAAATGAACTCGAGCGCTATCAAATACTTTATCGGATTACGCAGCAAAATGTATGCCGTATTGTTAGACAATAATAAAATAACAAAAAAAAGCAAAAGGTCTGCCTCGCGATTTTGTTAAAAAGTTTATGAAATTTGATGACTACAAGTATGCGCTCGGCGCTCGTGGTGGTGTTAGTTTTATAAGATCAATGGCTATACGGACAAATCATCATAAGCTTGAAACAGATGTCATTATCAAACGTGGATTGAGTAATTTTGATGATAAACGCTATTGTGAAAATGGGGTAGATACATTTGCCCTTGGGTATTGTCATGATGATAGATCTATCCTTGACATTATCTTTTCCAACTGAAATTTTATCTAAACTTTAAAAATAATGTTTGAAAATTTGACAATAACAAATAGCTATAATAGTAACATTAAATATCTAATGATGGACGGTAAACAATTGACAGTTGAATTTAATAATGAAACATCAGGTATATGTTTTAATGGAACACATGACAAGTTAAAACTTTCGCTCATCAGATCTGATAACAGTGTGTATTTCAATTATATCGAACAATTGTATCAAAAGATGTTAGTGGAATTAAAAAACTTTCATGATCCGATTAGTCAACAAAAATATACTAAACTTACAATTGATCTTGATCGGTCAAAAGTATATTTTATCGACAAAAAATATCCTCTAAACAAACTAGAAATGAAAGTTTTGTTTGAGTCCCGTCGTCATGTGAGCGGTAAAGTAAAGTTTAGTCTCTATCACCATGATAATGAAATATTTTTAATATCATCAGTTGAAACATTAATCATTGGTGATGATATAATATCACTTACTTGTGAACTGACCTGCACCGTTCTGGTACAATTATCAGCCTTTTCATCTACTGAGAGAGGTAATTACCGTATACAATTGTCAGCCTTTTCATCTACTGAGAGAGGTAATTACCGTATACAATTATCAGCCTTTTCATCTACTGAGAGAGGTAATTACCTTATACAATTATATCTGCGCTAGAATCAGCCTTTAGTTTTTGTGTAGGTGAAAAAACTTTGGTGTTTTAAGGTCTTAAGAGAAGTAATTTGTATTTGTTTTGAGGATGGGGATAACTTTTGCGCCAGAATCAGCCTTTTCATCTACTACTATGCCAGGCATAAGTTTCTCCACTGTGCCAGTACGATGAGGCCAAACTTAAGGCCATCAAGGCATTTGAGGTCACTGTGCCAGTACGATGAGGCCAAACTTAAGGCCATCAAGGCATTTGAGGTCACTGTGCCAGTACGATGAGGCCAAACTTAAAGCCATCAAGGCATTTGAGGTCACTGTGCCTGTACGATGAGGCTAAACTTAAGGCCATCAAGGCATTTGAGGTCACTGTGCCAGTACGATGAGGCCAAACTTAAAACCATCAAGGCATTTGAGGTCACTGTGCCAGTACGATGAGGCCAAACTTAAAGCCATCAAGGCATTTGAGGTCACTGTGACTGTACGATGAGGCCAAACGTAAGGCCATCAAGGCATTTGAGGTCACTGTGTCTGTACGATGAGGCCAAACTTAATGCCATCAAGGCATTTGAGGTCACTGTGCCTGTACGATGAGGCCAAACTTAATGCCATCAAGGCATTTGAGGTCACTGTGCCTGTACGATGAGGCCAAAGTTAAGGCCATCAAGGCATTTGAGGTCTCTCGAAATGATATAATGTATCCTAGAAGCCAGTGTCCTTAGTGCTGCATATTATGTCAAACAGTTTGAGTTAGATTACAGTAACGAATTTTGGGACAGCAGGCTTTTTTTCACGCACAGAATGAAAATTAACACAATTATGAAGAATAAACAAAACAATGACAATTAACAACAGTGACTGTAATCAGTGCACTGAATCCCATCCTTCTCTCTCTCTCTCTCTCATTCTCTTCCTCTCTGTTTCTCATTTATTATTAACTTAACTATGTACCCATGTGTTTATTCACTTTGAGATATTACATGTCTTTTAATATATGTCTTAATTTTAGATGGACCTTAAGTTTTGTAAAATGAATGTTAATACTATAATTTTGGGGGGTTTTGGAAAAGGATCAAGATGAGGCTGACAAACCACACCCAATCCCATACTTTTTAATAAAATTGCAATAAAATGTTTTAAACAAAAAAAAATATGCATTAAGTGTTTACAAAGTATTTTTAATAAAACTGCAATAAAATATGTTAAAAACAAAAGAAAAATATACATTAACAGTTTATAAAAAAAGATGAGGTAAAATGACATACTACAATGTGAATATTTTATTCAGTGTTACAAAAGCTAACCAGTGTAGAATTTAATAGTTACCTTCAAATAAATGTGTAAATAAAAATATATTTAACAAAATAGACTTCCACTGTACACTTCTGTGAAACCATTTAAAGTATCATACTAATTTATGTATACTTTATGTAACATTTGTAAGGGAGATCACTCATACTTCTTATACCACATGAAGTAAAAGTCCAGCGCATATAGTACAAGTGCATCAACATACTACTTTCTAGTTTTTTGAGAATAAGTTTATTTCTCTGAGTGTAAATCTGGGTACAAACATTAACAAGAATCAATATATCTGACTATTTAACTTAAGAATACTTATCTTAATTAGTTGTTGTTGTTGTTGTTGTTAGGCTTAACGCCATTTTTCAGCACACGATAGGCTATTCATGGCGGCCAGTATTAATGATGGAGGAAGAAACCGGGAAATCACCGGAAAGAACCACCGACCCACGAGAAGCTACTGGCAAGGTTTCTCACATATCCACATTCACCGAATCCTAGACTCGAACACACACATACATAGGTGAGATGGCAGTAACACTAGTCTTCAGTGTTGCTTTATGTTTTTTGTCCAAGTCTACGATGATTTTGACCTTTACAATTTTTGCCCCTCTTCTAATGTAATACACAGAACTCAGCATTTACTGCACATTCAATTCATCTTCTAATCTAATTCAACATTTTTGATCTACCAGTTCTCTGGGAATTTTTGGGTCTCATATGCAAGATCTTCTGAGATGACAACTGGGGAGCCTTTACAGCAGCCTCAAATGTAGAAACAAACTAACTGGCCTTGTAGCCTCCAATTAATTACTCCAGTTCTATGGCCTTGTAGCCTCCAATTAATTACTCCAGTTCTATGGCCTTGTAGCCTCCAATTAATTACTCCAGTTCTATGGCCTTTTAGCCTCCAATTAATTACTCCAGTTCTATGGTCTTGTAGCCTCCAATTAATTATTCCAGTTCTATGGCCTTGTAGCCTCCAATTAATTAATCCAGTTCTATGGCCTTGTAGCCTCCAATTAATTAATCCAGTTCTATGGCCTTGTAGCCTCCAATTTATTACTCCAGTTCTATGGCCTTGTAGCCTCCAATTAATTACTCCAGCTCTATGGCCTTGTAGCCTCAAATTAATTATTCCAGTTCTATGGCCTTCTAGCCTCCAATTAATTACTCCAGTTCTATGGCCTTGTAGCCTCCAATTAATTAATCCAATTCTATGGCCTTGTAGCCTCCAATTAATTACTCCAGTTCTATAGCCTTGTAGCCTCCAATTAATTAATCCAGTTCTATGGCCTTGTAGCCTCCAATTAATTACTCCAGTTCTATGGCCTTTTAGCCTCCAATTAATTACTCCAGTTCTATGGCCTTGTAGCCTCCAATTAATTACTCCAGTTCTATGGCCTTGTAGCCTCCAATTAATTACTCCAGTTCTATGGCCTTGTAGCCTCCAATTAATTACTCCAGTTCTATGGCCTTGTAGCCTCCAATTAATTATTCCAGTTCTATGGCCTTGTAGCCTCCAATTAATTACTCCAGTTCTATGGCCTTGTAGCCTCCAATTAATTAATCCAGCTCTATGGCCTTGTAGCCTCCAATTAATTACTCCAGTTCTATGGCCTTGTAGCCTCCAATTAATTAATCCAGTTCTATGGCCTTGTAGCCTCCAATTAATTACTCCAGTTCTATGGCCTTGTAGCCTCCAATTAATTACTCCAGTTATGATATCAATGTCACAGTAAACTACAGCCAGTTTAGTCCATAATATGCCTCTTCCCTTCTTGTTTTATCCTTGAAAAATTCTCATCATACACTCCATTTAAAAATATATGTGTATGGTTCAAGAATTGGTGTAATGTAATTCTCATTAATTCACTTATGTAATGTTGTAATTTCTTTTCATTTATCCATCAAACTGACTACACAAGAAATTTCCACATTATTTGTCTTAATATTTAAACTAACCTGTTGTAGAGCAATGACTTATAAACAACTGTTACAAAGAATTTTATAAGTAAATAAGTAAACTCAAGCAATTGGCATTTTACTTATTTAATATTTTAATTAAAAAATACACATAAATCCATGTTTCACATGGATTACCATAAGAGAAAAAACTGAATCTTAATGGAACAGATGTATATGTACATGTTAAATATTTCAGGCATTTAATATTTTGTAACAAGACAAGGCTACAATTAACCATTTTATAAAAATGAGATATTCATGCAAGGATCACCTCAAAAACTGCTTTGCAATGGCTGTACACTTGCAGAAGTATCGCCTTATAAAATGAAAATGATCAATTAAATATATATATATGTGTGTGTGTGTGTGTACCTAGTACAAATAGATATAATTATATTAATTACACAGTTGATAAGTGGTTATTAAACTTTGCCTGTATTGGCATTATTGCCATGCCTTGTCTTTATTCAGTAACTAGTCACTGCAGCTACTATTTGCTGTGTATGCATCGGGAGAAAGTAATTATTTTATTGACCCCAACAAAACCCATTAAAGAAAGAAAAAAAAACACAAACCAAACAAAAATAAATCTTTAAAAAAACATCAACTAAACTTACAATACGATAAAGTTAAAACTATTTACAACTTTGATATTTTTTTAAATTTGATTCTGACGGTATATTGCAGTAGAGATAGTGGTATCAGTGTTTTAAACTTCCCCACCATGTTAGCAGGGGCTACCACTGTTGGGAGATGGTTCCACTTATTTATTTTTTTGTATATAGAAGACATATTTATAGAAAGCTCACTGGATTTGAAAAGTACAGAGGGAAAGATTGTAAATTTACTTAGTTCTTGAGTCTTTGAGGATCTCATCCTGTGTACATACTGCAAAGTAGTGATAGACAGCTGTAAGGAATAGGACTGGTTTTTAAAATCTTCACCATGGTACACCAGAAAATAAATGGGATATTTGAGCTATGTCCTTCCAACTTTGCAAACTCTGTTCTCTTATGCAGAACATGAGAAATCCAATTTAAAATATTATTCTAAGTTCCACAAAAATTTGAGTTTATAAAGATTTTTTTTTAAAGGTACCATAGCAAATTCCTTTGCAATGGTCATGACTGCAATGTTAATCAGGATACTAAAGTTGCTGTTTATGACCCAAATCCACTAAATTGGATTCCCATGATCATGCTGTCCCAAATCCACTAAATTGGATTCCCATGATCATGCTGTCCCAAATCCACTAAATTGGATTCCCATGATCATGCTGTCCCAAATCCACTAAATTGGATTCCCATGATCATGCTGTCCCAAATCCACTAAATTGGATTCCCATGATCATGCTGTCCCAAATCCACTAAATTGGATTCCCATGATCATGCTGTCCCAAAGTCTTTATGTATATCATGATGAATGTTACGAGTTGCAAGATATTTTCAATATTCATATGATATCAATTTAGGCACAGAAAAGACACACTGATCCTACAATATATGAAGTCAAGATAAATTACTTTGTTCAGATTATAGTGAAGAAACAAACTGACATGTAGATTGTAATCATGTATTATATACAATTCTAATAATGTGGTAAATAGTACAGTCACTTATTGTGTAAAGTTCTATTAATGTGGAAAATAGTTCACCTGTTGTGTAAAGTTCTAATAAATTTTTGAAAATCATACTTTTTTGTGTACAATTCTAAGGTGTGAAAATGTACTTAATGTGTACAGTTCTAATAATGTCAAAATAGAACATTGTGTACAATTCTAATTATGTGGTAAATAGTACACTTATTGTGCAAAGTTTTAATACATTTTTGAAAATAATGCAGTTAATGTGTACAATTCTAAAGTGTGAAAATGTACCTATTGTGTACAATTCTAATAATGTGAAAAACACACTTACTGTGTACATTTCTAATAATGGGTAAAAACAATGCTTTCTATAAACAATTCTAATAGTATGTGAAAGAAAAAAACTTATCATTTACAATTCAATACACATAAGAGGACACCCCAACATCACTGGACTGGTGCAAAATGTCCACCAACCTCATCACCAGCAAAACCGGTGCAATATACTTTGAAGCTAGAAGGTGAAGGTCAGTGGCAACACAGTGAAGAAATCCAATGCATAATTGAAAAGCAGATGATACATTTGCCAGTTATTGTTGTATCATTTTAGTGATGTGTCATCTTTAGCCAGCAAAGTCCCCAACTTGGCTCCATCTACTACCAACCCAATCACTAAGCTCTGCTCACTGGTCATGCTTAGCAATGAGTGTTGGCAAGCCTGGACACAATCTCAAGATCTTTTTAACATCCTGCAATACTATGCAGTATCCGTGTTTCCAAATTTCATTCTGCAGTTTTGAAGGTTTATACCTAATCAGGAGTTTTAGGTTTTTCTTCAAATCTCAAGATTTGGAAATGTGCAAAAAGATGATTAGGACATGTAGGTTTTCACCTTCTGGTGGACTCTTCGGAAGCAGGTGAAACAGATATATATCTGTGGAGAACATTTCTCACACACTGTGCGGTGTCTGCATGGGAGAAACAGCACGTTGCGCTCATGCTCTTCACATTCCGTACACATCATCTGATGCTTTAGTGCCTCATTTTTTTCAACCATTGACATGGTTGCATCAGGAGCACATCCACTGATTTCTGAAGATAAATTCAAACAATGAAATCTAAATACACTCTAAAAAGAAATATAGATCACACTATCTTTAAAAAAGTCATGTATGTAAATAAACATATTTCAATCATATATTTTTGTCCCAAGCAATGTGATATATTTTCATTGCCTTAGTTTTTTGTTGAAGATTTATTCTAATAATAATAATAATAATAATAATAATAATAATAATAATAATAATAATAATAATAATAATAATCATAATTTTTATGACAAAAAAATGAAACATATTAAAATGATCAGAAAGAAGGTTAAAATTGGTATACACACACACAAATACATGCATACACACACACACACTATAAATGTGATATGTCCTGTATAATTTGTATTTGATCAGAGAATAAATTAACACATTAACATTGATCAATTAATGATCACTACACAAGAGACAGACAGAGAGAGAGATCATTTGTCCAAGTAATGTATTAATCAACAGGAATGAATTTTTTTAAACATGAAAATTCCCAAAATATGTATATACTACATGAAGAAACCTATATCAGAAAATAAACTTCTACATAGATGTGCAAAAGTCAATGTCTTACAAGTTATAAAATCTAGTACTATCCAACAATTCATTTGTAGAAAGTAAAAAACAAATTTATGTTATTGAGTTCTTGTTATCAGATAATTCAAGTAATTGTCTTATGAAATGCTTGGATTACTGTGAGTGTTATAACCAGCAATGAACCATGTCAGCTCCATGGTTAGCATACCAGGCTTACGACCAGAAGGGTGTGGGTTTGAATCCTATCATCAAACCAGCCTACTAGGTCATCTTCCATGTTGTGTCGCTGGGCTAGGCATTTTACTTCAATTATGTCGGGATGATATATCCTTTTGATTGTTTCAGTGCCATAAAACACCAAAACTAACCACATTGCACCCTGCAAGTATTTAGGTGATTATTGAGAATTTTATAAATAAACACAATTTTGTGATTTTCTGTTTTGCAAGTGTCTCAATTCATTATTCAAAACAATTACAGCTACCCCTCTATGAATTACTGTTACAATTCTCACTCCTTTATACTGAATACTTTCTAATAACCATCAAGCCTATTACATTACAGATTTGTCACATACACATTTCTCACTCTAAAAATACAATGAACATAACTTTTTTTGTCATATACAGTGTACATACATATATACATACTTCTTAGGAGAGTTGAAAATTAAGATTCCAAGAACTACTGTGTGTGGTATATGTAATGTATTTAGTCTATTATAATCTCCTAAACCTATGTAAAAATATTTATTTCAGATTCTAAAGTTGTGATGCATATATACAACTTAGGTAAGTCCTCTACACCGAAAAGAAACTGTGAATAGAATGTCACAGTAGAGTTTATATCTTTGTGTGGATTAACCCTTACTTTGGTAAACAGGATGTTCTTTTCCAAACAGAAGGAACATGATAAGTTGAACTCTAAAGAGACTGAGTAAATTAATTCTAGATAACAGGTAACTAGTTTGAGTACAAGAGGTTAAATATAGCTGCAGTTATGGCAATCTGGTCCCTCCATCATAAAACTTTACCCAATCTAAGTCAAGTTTCATGATGAAGGGGTTACCCAATCTAAGTCAAGTTTCATGATGAAGGGGTAACCCAATCTAAGTCAAGTTTTATGATGAAGGGGTTACCCAATCTAAGTCAAGTTTTATGATGAAGGGGTTACCCAATCTAAGTCAAGTTTTATGATGAAGGGGTTACCCAATCTAAGTCAAGTTTCATCATGAAGGGGTAACCCAATCTAAGTCAAGTTTTATGATGAAGGGGTAACCCAATCTAAGTCAAGTTTTATGATGAAGGGGTTACCCAATCTAAGTCAAGTTTCATATTGAAGGGGTTACCCAATCTAAGTCAAGTTTCAAGTTTCATGATGAAGGGGTAACCCAATCTAAGTCAAGTTTTATGATGGAGGGGTTACCCAATCTAAGTCAAGTTTCATGATGAAGGGGTTACCCAAGCTGAGGCAAGTTTCATGATGAAGGGGTTACCCAATCTAAGTCAAGTTTCATGATGAAGGGGTTACCCAATCTAAGGCAAGATTCATGATAAAGGGGTTACCCAATCTAAGTCAAGTTTCATGAAGGAGTGGTTACCCAATCTAAGTCAAGTTTCATGATGAAGGGTCAGTTCTCTATCAGATCAAGCTATTAGGTGTCTCTGAGACAACCTAGTTCATGTTATCAAAATTTTTATGTTCACTGCATAATAAGATCATGCCATTAGTTACCTGCTTCATTTCTACATGTATTGCTGTGTTTACTGATTGAAGATATCTTTCCTTCCTCCTCTTTGGCCAGTATTACATTTAGAATGTCCAGAGCTCCATATTCCTCTTGACCTGTTTTATTTAAAGTTTCCTTCAACATTTGCAATAAATATATTGATACAATTTCAGCACACAACATAAATATGAAAAAGATTTTTGTCACACTTGTTTGGTGTACCCCACCACAACACTGGTTGGGCATAGAGTGTTACCTTGTCTATTCATGCATCTATCCAAACATATATAGATCACACCTTAAGTTTTGTGTATAGATCATTTCAGGCATTGTGGTGGGACATCCATGTTCCATGAACCTTTAGGTCATAAATTGTTCCAAATTGATAAGAAACACCATTTATATCACATCCCTGATCAAAACTTAGAATCTTAGAGTTATTTAATGTACACATATGAATCCTGCAAGAAAATATTCACTAAAATAAGAAGCTACCTGTGAATGGCACCAGATAAAACAAATAAAATATTTATACCTTGCTAATGTAAATCATGCTGCTATGAAGAATGTTTACCGCCATATTATAGCTACATTGTAATAAATTTCCTCACAGACATGTAAAATAATTTAATTATGGAAAATTATGTCACTTGCAATATTCCAATGAAAATATTTTATTCATTTGTATAACTGTTCTTATTATATGCAAGTAAAAGGATCCACCTTTGCTGAGAAGATCATTGATACCTCTGACCACAGCCATGTCAGAGAATCCAGTCTGGATGACACTCTGTGCACAGTCTGCATCTAGCATGCTGGTCTCAGTCTTTCCTGAAACAGAGAGGTATGCATTTGTGACCAATAGTGTCATTTCATTTAACCTTGGTGAAAAAAATAAAATAAATACAATTGAATTCAGATATAAGCATCAAAATGAAAAGTGAAATGGTAACACAAATGTGAGAATCTGAGTAGACTGGTAGACCAATATATTTAAAATTCATATATATTTTTACCAACACAAGGTCAAGTTATGCTGACCTTCTGACTCACAAATCAAATTACATCTTTCATATTTCTTAGGGGAAAAAATGTACACTTCTCACAGCTCATATTTATTTTGAATACATATCTGCCATAAGGCTGTTTGACACATAAGTCTGGATCCTACCTTGTCTAACAACAGACTGAAATCATTCAAAAACACTGAAAAAGGAACAGACAACGGTGGTTGATATACTCGTTGTTGTTGTTGTTATGTCATCAGTATATTGTGATCTTTCTCTAAAGCAATTGTAAAGGAAAAATTGCAGCAAATTCAACCTAAATCGAGTGTGATGCAGTTATCAAAATTTAGTTTTCTCCAGGTGCCATTTTGCCAATTAATTATAAAGAGTTGTGACAGAGATGCTACCATGCCCAAGGGAGATTTTTCACTGTGAGGAATATGTTGAAAAATGATCATTTTAAACATACTGTTACTAACTAATAACATGGAATGCAACGCTTTTTATGAGTCTACTAAAATAAGACTCGTAATTTCAATGGTCACCAAAACTTATACTTCTATTGATTCCAAGATTGGGAGATCATGAAATTGATTAGATTGCCCTTTTGACTAAGGTCTATTGATGAGTGCATTTTGATGCACTCAATGCATTCAGTATTTTTTGTCATATTAACCTTGACTATCATCCAGGTTTAGAGTCTGCATGTACCTCGTTGCTTGTTCCTCATCATTTACTGCAGGGTTTTCATCCTTGCCAAAATATAGATTTGTCACAAATGAAATCCAATATGGGCTCTTTTCAGTAAAACATACATGGGTTACAGGAAAGGTACTTTTAATGTGGGCTACTCTCCCATTGATGCAATTTAGAATTTTCTTACAATTTGAATAGGAACTGTGTGAAATCAAAGTAACCTGGCATATATTTGCAGAAATTGCCTTCCCTGGGTACTATGTATGTTTAATTGGAATAGCCCTAAGAGTAAAAAAAGGAAGCTGGATCATTGTAATAACTTTGAGAGAGATACAAATTTGAAATACCATCCAATGGAAATATAACTGTATTGGTTTAAACACGATCAATTTAGCACCTAAAATATAAAACCAAATCACATGACTGCTAAGGCATAAAATTTATCCATTAAAGTGAATTACATCAACATTTGTAATTCTAGCATACAAAGGAAAAAAGAATCTCAATGATTCAAATTTTAAAAAATCATCTTGATACAAAGATAACAGTTATGAAATGTCTTCAATTACAAAAAGAACAAAATAGACTAAAAACATGATTCCAAAATTAGCAAACCTAAACAAACACATCTGGCTTTCCTCTGTAGATTTTGATAGTGTACATAAACTATGTCTAGAGATCGTATCTAAAACAGTAAATTAAAATATTCACTGTGAAAAAAAAAAATAACAGGAAAGCAGAATTTTGCCATTTGGATTCCATATAAGAAAAGTATAATTGTCACCAGAAATAAACTTTTACTCACACGTTACTTTTTTTTATACTTATTTTCTTTTTTGCTTAAAAAGATCACACAATATATGCAATGCCAAATAAACTTGAAAAGATCACACACTATATGCAATGCCAAATAAACTTAAAAAGATCACACACTATATGCAATGCCAAATAAACCAAAGATAACATTTCATTCTGGTAAAGAAATGTATAAAAATGATACATTTTTAAAAAGAAGCAGCAACAAACAATAAGTCATATAAGATTAACACTTATAATATCTGTGTCATTGCTTCCCTTTTTTTAAAAGAGTAATAATAAACATTGTCAAGACACTTATATTTTATAATGATCATAACACGAAAATACAAAGAACACTCTTTTCCTGTCTCATATATATATATATATATATATATATATATATATATATATATATATATATATATATATATATATATAACCTAATTTGTTACTTTTACTCCAAAATATAACAACAAATATAGCTAAATGTAACCATTAATAATTTTCCAAAAATTCTTGGTTCACTCTACAAAATAAAAGAAATGAAATGATCTTCAAATGCTTTACCTCTTCTGCTGATTCCTCATCCATTAGATGCACCAACTGAATGAATTCTTCCCCTTTGACATGTCGTAGATAAACACAACTAGAAAACCATCGTGCATGCTCAATCCATGGGTCATCTTCCGGTTCCCAGTTTTTCAAGCCTCCATCACAGGCAAAACATCTAACGACATCTGCTGTTCCTGAAATTAAAATAATGGTGATGCTCATTAAGAAACATAAATCTTGAACTGTCACTTGAGTGAATCAAACTGGCTTCATGTGAGAGAGAAAGAGAGAGAGAGAGAGAGAGAGAGAGAGAGAGAGAGAGAGAGAGAGAGAGAGAGAGAGAGAGAGAGAGAGATGTTCAATGTAGTCCTTTACTAAAAAAACAAAAAAATATACCATAATCTATCTTGGACTCTTAATTGTCATTTCTTGATCCATCTCCAATCTTTCTTTAATGCACATATATTTATTTTCACTTGTGATGTTGCACAAGTATTCATAATAAATATTTTCTCAATGAAATTAACATGAAACTGTATGACAGCAGGAGGTTAATGATCATACAGAAAAGGTTTGCAAACTATAGGTATGTGTGTATTAACTATAGGTATGTGTGTATTAACTATAGGTATGTGTGTAATTAACTATAGGTATGTGTGTATTAACTATAGGTATGTGTGTATTAACTATAGGTATGTGTGTAATTAACTATAGGCATGTGTGTATTAACTATAGGTATGTGTGTATTAATGATAGGTATGTGTGTAATTAACTATAGGAATGTGTGTATTAACTATAGGTATGTGTGTAATTAACTATAGGTATGTGTGTAATTAACTATAGGTATGTGTGTATTAACTATGGGTATGTGTGTATTAAAATATTTCATATTATTGTTAGTTATTGTATAATAGTTTTACCATGAGCTGTATGAAGTAATTTAGAAATTGATAGGTTAATTACAATAAATCAACAGTTTAATGGTCACCTCAATGACATGTAGCATACATTAGGTTATTTTTGTAGTGTTTTGGGTCAGTTTTACTATGGCTGCAAAAAATCATTTCTCAGAATGAAGAAAAATATCCATTCAATTTTCCTGTAGGATCCAGGGATGCACACACACACTCTCTCTCTCTCTCTCTCTCTCTCTCTCTCTCTCTCTCTCTCTCTCTCTCTCTCTCTCTCTCTCTCTCTCTCTCTCTACATACATACATACATACATACATACATACATACATACATACATACATACATACATACATACATACATACATACATACATACATACATACATACATACATACATACATACATACATACATACATACATACATACATACATACATACATACATACATACATACATACATACATACATACATACATACATACATACATACATACATACATACATACATACATACATACATACATACATACATACATACATGCATACATACATACATAAAAAGTCAACTGTCCTAAAGATATTATGTGACTTAATTATTTTTGTAGCAGATAAATTTTAGTGGATTTCATATTCTCTACCAACTGTTTTGACATCTTGATGAAGATAATAGTCCTATGGCAATGACAACAGTCAACCAGTCAAGGCCCTGCATGTCAAGGCCACTACTGAAAAACTGGTTTTAAAAAAATGATGACTTTAATCCCATTATGCAAGTGTCTTGCACAATGATTTTTCTAGCTTAATGCTGATTCATACCAGGAATGATAAAAATCCATAAAGATATTTAGTTAATATATGCAAATGAAAACACTTAACTAAAGCTTTAATGCAAATTTTCTAAAACTGTTACCTTGACCACTGGGTCAATGAGTAAATAATGTAACAAACTGAAGTGTGTAGCACAATGTATCAACCAAAAAAAATACAAATTATATCAAATTATATAAAAAAAATTTAAGACATATAAGCAAAACTATAAAAAAAAACTTCTTAAATACAAATATATTTAGTACTATTACTTTGACCCCAAGGTCAAAGGTTGGCTGTCTGACAGAATGATTCATTGCATGTATGATGAGAGTCCATCAGTGGTTTTAGGATGCATATGCATATAGAAAACTTTAACCAAAATCATAAAATACTGGCGTTGATGATGAAATGTCAGTGGAAAAGTGATGGCCATTTCTCATTTGCCACAAATATGGGGTTAACAAAAATAAAATCTTGTCTAACCTAAAAAGTAAAATCCAGCTTGTGTCAACTCTTGTGGTCTCTGGGTAAGATAATCAGGCCAATTCTTGAAGGTTGTAAGTCTCTCTTTATAGGTGTCGTACTGAGGACTTCTGACAATGCTTCCAGCCGGTAGGCTATCTCCTATAAAGTTGCTAGTGGTAGATAATGGAAAGCCAACATCTGCAAAAATTAAACAGAAATTTTCAACAAAACAAAAGCAAAAACAAAACAAAATTTTCAGTTTTCTAATGAAATTAACAAGTATCCAGCTAAAATAGGCGAAATTAGGGTAAAGTGGGTATAAAATGTTGCAAGTCACATTAGACAAATAATCATTATTATAATACCCAAATATAGGAATATTCCTACGTAATAACACAACTTTACGTAAAATGCATCACACAAGTTATCTTGAAGCTAAATACAAACATTTCAACAAATGAGATAGTATTTTGTCAACGTTCAAATGATGATACAGACTGCTGTGAAAACTGATTCACATAATCATTAGATAAATTTGTCAGAAATAGATTTTAACTGAGACAAAAGTGGTTAAATATAATGTGCTGAGCATATTTATGTTTTCAACATTACATTCCAGTAGCACATTTCTCAACCATATTTAATTATGTATAAAAAACATAATGTTAGATTTTGCAATCATAATGGAAAAGATGTCTACTGTTTGAAACCTTTCACCTGATATTCATGAGGCGATTCCAAGCATGCATTTTAAATGGACTTTTGAATGTCATTAATTGAAGGTTGTAGATTACATTTTTATTGTTGTTGGTGGCAATGTTGTTCTGTAAAGGCACCAGTAAGTCAAAAACTGGACACTGATACATTGTGTGAGAAAGACAGATATGATTGGATGTTGCTGTAGCTGGTGGTGGTGTGGTGAAAACACTAATGTGGCGCAGCTTCTGATATTTACCACTATTTGATGGATTCTCTATGGAGTCAGCCTGAAGATCATTATCTGCAACCAATGGGATGTCAATTTCCACCAACTCGTTTCTGATTTGCTCATGCCCTTCTGATAAATGCTGCTCTCTTTGAGCAATACTGCTTTCATATGACCTATGTCTTTGGCTGTCACTTCTGTAAGATGGCTGATTTTCAGTGTCATTTTCCCCTTGTAGCTGTTGTCCTTGACTCTCGGATCTCCCATGTGGCTCTGGGGCTTGACTGGTATTGCTCCATGAAGTCTGATCAAAGCTTGGTACTGTAGGAGACTCATAGTTGATAAAAGCATGTGGGTTTGAAATCATGTGGGCAACTGCATTTTGTAGGCTGACTGGAGACAGATGATCTGTGTTTCTGGAAGCAAAGGGATTTCTAGCCATACCATATGTAAAGTACTTTCTTGTTTTAATCTTGTCAAAATTCAATTACATCTTATTATTAAGGTATCATTTGTCTCTTGGAACTCATCAAGAACTAGGAATCAAGCAAAGTTACCTGCAAAAGAAACCAGACATATGAATATCCAACCATAAAAATTCACTTTTTAAACCGTGCATCTTAGATGAATGCTGAAAATGTTGGGTGTTAATTTTTGACGTTAAATATGCATAAATATTATTTATAACACAAATAAAATAAATCACGATCACTCCCACAAAATTATTTGACTATCAAATAAATAACATTAATCAATTTACACATGAAAAAAAAACTGCTATGCAAATCAAATTAGTGAGCTTTACAAATATGAAGGCATAGCAATTTGAATATAATGGAAAATAGATTTCATAATTTGCATATTTTCGGATCTTGTTTCTTTCATCATGATCCTTGCTGACATCATCACCATCGTCATCACTTTTAAAATTAACATTGTTGCTGATACTGTTACCAAACATTTACTATTATGGGATTTAACTTTAAAAACTTCTCTCATTCATCTTTCTCAAACAATGTTTGCATCATCAACATCACCATAAAACTTTATAACACCAAGTAAATGAGAGCTAAGTGCCTTTAATAAGGATTCAACAAAGCAGCTGACTTGGGCTGGCCTGGATGGGTACATAACTTGTGACCCTTGCATTACAAGTTTAATACCCTATAAAATAAATTACAGTAATGTAGTTCCCTGAAGCAATAATGGATAAATTCTTTACTGAAAGGAAAAAATAGCTTCCAATTACTCTGTCTTTCAGTTCTTTATCACTCACCATGGCTGACTCCTTTTTCCTTTCAAATGTATTAAAATTAAAGATCAAAGCCCACTTTAGCTGTGATCAGTCACTGATGTTCATCTTCATAATTTTAGTATTACAGTAGAACCTGTCTTGAAAGACCACCTTTTCTGCCATAAAATTATGGTCTCTCAAGACAGGTGGTCTATTACAACCAATCACAATGATAAATAATCATTAAATTTGTGCATTGAGAATATGGTCTCTCTAGACAGATGATTTAGCAGTGATCATTCAAGACAGGTTTCACTATATTTAAATTTAAATTTTACATTTTAAATTTTAGGCATAAATATCTACAATTTTACATTTCAAATAAACCAAGTACATAACCAATAGACCTTTTTTACCATAGCATTTTTGAAAATTTAAAAATATTTGAGAGGACTTGACCTAAATTAATTGAGCACTATTCCGAAGATTCTGAATCCATTAAAAAAACACTAAACAGCAATTGCATGGCACATAGTGTGACTTGATAGGCCCATACAAACTACAAAATATAATCATTACATTCTCTGATATTTGATGATTATAGGTCATATACTGATGGTGACATATGTGTCCTTACAAAGTCAAGGTTGCAATTTCATTCCATGGTAGCCATTTTGGACCAAAATTGACACAATGTTGCTTATGATCATATTTTTTGTACATAAATAATACAATAACAGTTAAACTTTCTTGAAATTAGTCATATAATAATAATAATAATAATAATAATAATAATAATAATAATAATAATAATTATTATTATTATTATTATTATTATTATTATTATTATTATTATTATTATTATTTCCAATATATTTATATTTAATTGCCCACACTGCATTTAAAATTCCTATAAAGTTAACCAATAATTATTTTTAATCTGTAATGTTGTTATTCATGGATTTCCACTTTAATTACATTTGTGTGTTTTGTTGATAATTGGATCCATTTGTTTATTGTGAAAATATTCCGTACCGGCGTGGACATTCCTTGTCATAAGCAAACTGCAATTTACCATTTCATTATACGTGTGGTGTGTTACCATACCTACAAGGGAAAGTCATTGAAACTCCTGAAAATGATATAACAGTAAATCACAGCAAAACAAGCTGTAATGAATTTTGGCTGTAAGAATTGTATTGGGAAATACGTAATAAATTGATTGGCAGAACACCCAAATAGTTCATTTACATTTTATGCTTATATTATTGTCCATTCGGTACTCCTTACTCCTACAATGATCTGTGTGTGTGTGTGTGTGTGTGAGAGAGAGAGAGAGAGAGAGAGAGAGAGAGAGAGAGAGAGAGAGAGAGAGAGACTAAAAAAACAATTACGTAGTTTCAGTTTCTACACAATATTTGCAGCGCATAAGCGTGACTCCAATGAACAAAATATGCAGTCATTTTAACATAACTTGAAGAAAAGGATCAACATAAAATATTAACTATTGAAAAGTTTCAAGTTTCGCAAATTAAAGCAAATAAACACCTACTTGTACACTTGGAAAAGGCAATCTGTAGTCACATGAATTTAAAACATTCCAAAATGGAGGCATGTAGTCATATAAGCTGACATCTGTTATTACGTTGCTCAATGATTTATTTGGGTCAGTCTAATTTCAGGCAGGGAAGTTACAGTTTTTCATATATTTTTTCTTTTAAAGTGAACAAATATAAAGGTGAAACTATTGTATAAATGTGTTCAAAGGTATAATACCTACATTTAAGGAATTATTCATAGCTTATAGAAAACGCCGAACGACGGACATGTTGCCTCAAAAAAATAAACTCGTCCACTCAAACATAGGGACCATGTTACTAAAGAAAGTCCTTCTTGGTTTGAAACAACAAGCTGACAATGCTAGGGACCCCTGGCAACAACAATTTAGAAAGTACACTGATGAATGAAATGACTAAGTTTTGTGCATTTTTGTTTATATCCTTAATGCTTTTTCTAAAACATAAAAAGTACGGCTGTAGTGGTCGGTGGTACAATCAAATAGGATGGTAAGTGAAAGTACGATATAGCACTAATTAAGCCAACCGCTATGAACATTATAAAACAAGCCCCAGAATAGCATGTTTGTCCAGCTGTATAGGTTTTCTTTGCATATTTTACAGGTTTCAGTTTGAAAAATTGCTCAAACGTTATATTTGTATTTTAGGATTCGAATTATATTCTTTACTTTGAGGGAAGGGAGGAGTAAAAAATGTATGTAGCGAAAATCGGTCAAATCTATCTCTTCGATACAAAAGCGCACATTATTTACGTTAAAAGCTTTGCAAATCAACAGATCATATGAACTCGCCTTACGTATGTTGCTAGTCTTGTTACAATCGCCTAAATACATGTATAGAAACTGGGATTTTGCCACTCCTATCAGCTGTAATTACTATTTCAGACTTTGTGCATTGTAAGAGAACCAGGGTATATAAACAACTTTAGCGCTGAAATTACATCCCGGTCCCACTTGTTTACCCCAAATTTTCACAAACTGGCGCACCTTAGCGGCCTGAAAAGTTGGCTAGCGTCCAACTCCCCTAATACTAATCCAACATTATAATTCTTTAAGCTATTCTACATTCTAAATTGTAATTAATGCTTATAGCACTAACATCTACTCCCATAATAATAATTTAAGCTTATCTTTAGTATACATTAGAAACAATCAAATAAATCAAATATATAATATTAACTTCCCTAAAATAAAATCACATGACATAAATTACGGACTGACATAAATTCATTTTTTATTCAATAAGGGAAATAGGACGCACTACCTATATCCCCGTAATTCCCCACCCCACCCACCCACCCCGAACAACGCCAAACTCATTCGAGGAGTGAGTTTAACCCATATATGTTTTGTACAGTTATTGTTCTTTCATGTTCGTTGCCATTCCAACAGGTGTTAGGTACATATACTAGCAAATATCTGGGTAGGATCCGAAAGTCTGCAAACCCGTGCAGAACAAAGATTTCTTACCATGGCTGGTATCGTCCTTTGTTTATCGTCGTGATGTAATGTAATGTCCAATTTATGTTTTATATTACAATATAGGGCTCAATTTTCGACCCACTTGAGCCCTTTTTAGGTTAATAACTCTGCTTGGCCCTTAAAAAAAACCCCGATTGGTATTTTACTATTGTACTCAAATTATATCAACTTTGGAAACAAAAAAAAATCACGGGACACTTTGACCCATCAATTTGACTTACCTTTAGACAATTTTACGCTTAGTATACAGATCATCAAACCTTTTTAATTAATAGGTGTATTCACAACTCAGGTTTATTTGAACCGTAGGAGATATTCTCATGTTTGGTTTCATAATCTCCCAATAAAAATGGTAGTACTTATTCATCAACGACTTTTGCTTGTTGCTGGTGTGTTTGGGCAGCCTTGGTGCATACTACGGTGTTCTGAACAGGACCTTCTACAAGAAACAGCTACATTCGGAGCCAAATCACTCCTAAAACCCCTATAACCCCATTACAGAGGCTCTGGGGTAATATTTTTACTATAATCTACACGGCGGGCCTGCCTCCGGCAAAACACTTCAACAACTAGAACAACCCATACTACCACTACCTCACATAAAAGAACAGAGAACTATAACGAAGATATAAATGGCAGTGGATTAATTGCAATCGACTGAGAAGAAGAAGAAATAAACAGAAGTGGATCAATTGCAATGGACCTGAGTACTACCACTACCTCACCTAAAAGGACAGAACTATAACGAAGATACAAATGGCAGTGGATCAATTGCAATCAACTGAGAATTATAAAGAAGAAATCAACAGAAGTGAATCAATTGCAATGGACCTGGACCCTACACTTGCAGATACTGGAATATATTGAACAATATCCTGTGCCTTTGGGACCTCGCGGGCGTTGTTTTGGTGATGGCTTTCTTGGCGCTCTTGTCCTGCTGGTGGTTTGGGTGGTGTTTTGGCCGTATGAGCTGTGTTGAGTGTCAGGGTCTTGAGGTCTGGTCCAAAGCGATAAGGCCCAGCTTAGGGCCAAAGATCTTCACGTGGATCCGGGCCGATGGCTAACCACTGAGGAGGGTAATGGATAATAGTTCTCGGATAATAGTTATTAATTATACAAGCATAACCAATAATACAGTGGGGTATTAATCCAAGTTTACTCTTACCCTTCCTTTTCCATTTTTAATATTGGACATTTATGTTAGGGAATAGGGTCCTTATGGTTTCGGTGTATTCTGGTGTTTTGACGTGTTTCTTTGCTATCATCTTTACGATTTTGGTAGTGTAAACATGTGCAGTAGGTACGGTGAAGATGTTTACTGGATACATATATTAATTTTCATTTAACTGACTTGATCGATTTAGTGCAGTCCTTGTGCTTTTGACTTGCAATCCAAAGGCCACTGTTTCGATAATTGTCCATGCCAACCGGGTCGGTTGCCTCGGCGTGTTTGTTGCAACGTGCCGTTAAAATTCATAGAGCCAACGAAAATGAAAACTATATTGTTTATTCACTCGGCTGCTATATAACAACTGTTAGAAAGACTATTAACGCGTCCGCTGTAAACAATCAATAAAAAATACTATCCGCATGGCGAACGGTAGATGCATTAGGGACGAATGGAAAATATTCCGAACTTAGCTAAGTACAGCATAAATCCGTTACAGATTTGGCGGCCGATTTGTCGGACCACAAACGGTAGCGTAATAAGTGGGGAGCGGGCAGATTCCCCGGGCACCAGAGGGTCGTTGGGGCGCCAAAACACTTTTGGACCTTCATTGTCGTCTCTGGGGCCATTTACCCTTAATATACCATTGACTACAAGGCACCATAAAAATGAAATTATTCAATAGTGTCTATTTTGTATGGCGTCTAGACTGAATATACCTCACTATTTGTTTGTAAGTAGTAGAGGGAAATGAGAGTTTTGGCCCACCACCACCCCCCTCCCACACCTCCTCCCCCACCCCCGCCAAACCCCTCATTTCCCTTTACTATTACTATGTAGACAGATATTTTGTAACCAGACAAAACAACAGGTGTTGGAATGCCATAAGCTCTGTCAACAGAAGTGACGAATTTGTTAGAACAGCGTATGTGTGGAATATGATTATTCTAAAGACGGCAAATAGATTTTACCACAAATTTTTTATCAGATAATAGGATGAAAATTAAACTGTGCATTAGAACGTTTCATTTAACAAGGTGGAAATTAAATTAGCATTAGAATGAAAATGATATTATTTTATATCACGTTACCAATGATTAATGTTTCAACTGTTGATATTAAAAATACTTCACTATCACGACTATAGATACTAAATTTTACTTTACCGCTCACACAGCGATGGGACTCAAACAAATCTTTCATTTCTGGTTTGTTCAGAGGATATTTTTTGTTGATAAAATATACCCTTGACCGATCGAGATCAATTGTGAGTTTAGTATAGTTTTGTTGGCTAATGGGGCTGTGAAAGTTTTTAAATTCCGCTAGCAACTTTTGATACAATTGTTCGAGATAATTGAAATACTCACTGTTATCAGATCTGATGAGCGAAAGTTTTAACTTGTCACGTGTTCCATTAAAACATATACCTGATGTTTCATTATTAAATTCAACTGTCAATTGTTTACCGTCCATCATTAGATATTTGATGTTACTATTGTAGCTATTTGTCATTGTCAAATTTTCAAACATTATTTTATAAGTTTAGATAAAATTTTAGTCACAATGAAAATACCCAAGGGCAAATGTATCTACTCCAATTTCACAATAACGTTTGTCATCAAAATTACACAACCCACGTTTGATAATGACATCTGTATCAAGCTTATGATGATTAATTCGAATTGCCATAGCTCTCATAAAACTAACACCGCCATCAAGCGCGTACTTGTAGTCATCAAATTTCATAAACTTTTTAACAAAATTACGAGGCAGACCTTTGGCTTTTTTCGTTATTTTATTATTGTGTAACAATATGGCATACATTTTGCTGCGTAATCCGATATAGTATTTGATAGCGCTCGAGTTCATTTCATCTTTAAACTTACCAATAACCTTTTTATTTGTGTCGTCATGAAATTTACTGTCACGTGGATAATCGGAAAGATCAAACAGATGTCGATTATTGTACATGTCCTGATAGATGTCCTCACATTCGATTTCATATACGAGCGAATCAGTATCAGTAAACAATAATCTACTAGCCGGCCACTGATTTTTAAAAAAAGTGTAATGAAAATCGTACATCAGCCACTTTGATAAATCTAACACAGCAGCTCCAACATAGATCGGTTTGTTTAGTTTTAGATTTGTTTTTCTTCTTTGTATCGCAACAAGATTTTCATTAAATATTTTCATGCTCACAAAATCATCGTCTGATACAAGTTTGTTTCTGCGATTGACATCATTAACTATTTCAATATTTACACGTTTCCTAATATTCTCCATCGTCTTACCAAAAACGGAATTGTTCATCAGTTTAAAAAAGTTTTTCTCAAACTCTGTTTTCGCTGCAGCTCTTCTTGAAGTGTTTGAGTTAATATAACCTCTCATCCACGGCGACTGATTAAATTTTAGTACACGATGAACTTTTCTCAAAACAAGACCAGCATCGACTGCTTGTTTTAAAACTTTGTAATGCAAAACGTAATTTTTCTTATCAAGTAAATTTGGTACTAGTTTCTTGACCATGGAATGTTGCCTTGGTGATGCTAACGCTTGTTGTTCTTTTGATAATAAACTATAATCTATGACCTCGACTCCGCACAGAAAGGGTAATCGTTATGTAATTTGTGTAGCGAATTTGGATAATCAAGATCAACTTCAACGAAATAGGAAACATCTTGGGGTATCTTTTTTTCTGTCTCTGATAGAAATCGATCAACCGTGATCCAATGAAATCCGCTAAAAGGCATTGGTTCTGCCATCGAATACCCGTACAAGTTATTACAATCTAGATAAACTATATACTTCGAAGGAAGGTCAGGGTTATACTGTTTCAGGTATTTGTTGTTTGCTTCAGCATATTTTTTTTGTTATCACGCTAATACCACCTCGGATACCTTTTTCGATAAAATTGAACATATCAACATCAGTCAGTAATTCCAACCTTACCTTACTAAACTTTAGCAAAGCATCCCATGACAACCCAGGAGCAGAATAATACCAGCAAGGATCAAGTCCATAATTATTATAACTCACTTCACGAAAACTTTCAAAAACATCTGCTAATAATAACACGTCAGTTTTCAGGTATAAATCATGATAGTCACCAAAAGTCTCACAATCAAACTCTTTCCAGATATCTTGTGCATACCTGTACTCATCATCAGTTATATTTTCATTTTTAAGTTGTGAGTAAAATTTGTCTTTGTCAGGTAAAGATGTTTCATCAAATTTACTCCAGTCGTCGAGGTATTCGTATGGAAAAACTCCTTTTTTAGCTAGTAGATTAAATTTATCTCCAAAACAGTCTCTTAGATTATCAAATTTACTACAACCTTTTACTAGCTCATCTAACGAGGCTGCCATAAACTGCAGGCTGTCAATAAAACGCAATTTACCTAGCGTAACTGACATGTACTTTTCAAAATTATTTGGGATGCATTTGATGATGTTATCGAGTTTTAGATGAGATTTTATATCAGGATCACCAAAAGCTTCTACTATAATATGGCTATCATATCCTCGAAAATTGTGAAGAATAACTGGAATAAAATCTGGAGCATGAAATTTTAAATTACACTGATTATGAGCCGCTCCACGGTACTGTCCAGTCAAATGACAATGGTCATGTACTTTTTTGTCATCGTCAAAAGCTTTTTCACAAATATGACAAATTTCTGCTTGCTCGTGAGCGGATTCTTGTTGAGGTGTTAATTTTAACATTGGCGTTACTGTTTTCAAACGATAAGTAATATTATCAACTTCGTTAATCAACTGCTTAAGAAGCCAAACAGCTGGATTTTTACCTCGATATAATTTGATCGGTTTAGATAATCTCGAATCAGTGCAACAAACTACCTTGTACGCTACTCCATACGGAACATGATTTTGAACTTTTCTTGTACTCGATTGATTAGGATTATTTTCTACGCCAAGTACAGGTTGAAGTAAACACTCAAAATCAGCGTATATAACGAAAGGAATTTTTAGTTTGTGATTATGATGGACAAACTGTAACACACTATCTCCCTTAGATGGCATTGTTATTCTTTGCACATCACTACAGTACTGCAAATGCTTTTGTAATGTTTCATTGTTAGTACAACCATGCAAGCAGCGGTAACAAAAGAACTTTTTGTTCCTATTTTTATTGTACTGTTTACCAACTAGTCCGTTAAAGTTTTTAATCCAAACGTAATGATTTTTGTAGTACAGTAAATTTATAGTCGATTGTGAAGCTTTTTCTAAAATATATCTCGGGTATACATCCTCTTTTTCATCTAGTCCGAAAACGTTAATTGAAACATTATTTTGCTTTTCAAATTTTGGTATTTGATTTTCTGCCACAGGAAAGTTAATATCTTTAAAATTTAATCTAGACACGTGACTGATATATTTTTCAACGCGATCAGCGTGTTTTTCTGCTGGAAATAGTGCGGAAAGAACAGCCCATTGGAAACATTTGTTATCTACGTTTTTGATGTTTATACAACATCTTTTACTTTTTATTTTTGGTGGCAGGTCGATGTATGAACTACCTCGTAATGCGTTATATTTCATCGTGTGAAACAATATTTCTTTGATCATTTCAAACTTCCAACCCGAACCTAATTGAGTGAATTCCTCTATTTTTTTCCAGATATCTTGGTGTATTTCATCAGATAGTGATAACAGATCAGTCCCAAGCAAAACACGTCTTGATTTTGCGTTAATATAAGGTTCTGCAATTTCGTTGTTAGTTGATTCTTCTGTTATAACTAACTTTGAAAATATAACATGATATTGCACAAATAATCTAATACTTTTGTGTTTTTCAAGCTCACGTTTTACAGTTGTCTGTAGTAGGTGGTAAAGATTTGTTGTAGTAAAATTTACTAAAACAATTTGATTATCAAACTGATAACTATTATCAAAACCTGCAAAAGCAGTCGCTATTTTATTAGGTTCTCCCTTAAGGCTTTTCTTAGCTATATCACGTAATTTTAACATTATTACATTATAATGTATTATCTAATTAATAATTTTTTCACACTACGCATGCGCTAAAAATCAATTGAAGATAAAAAAATCTCCTATAATATAATGACAGCAAATCTAACAAACACATGTGAGCAAGAAACATATCAAGTTCACCCAAAGTATAACTTTATCTCACACTGCGCATGCGCTAAAAATCAATTGAAGATAAAAAATATTACCTATAATATAATGACAGTACATCTGACAAGTGCACGTGAGCAAGAAGCATATCAAATTCACCCAAAGTATAACTTATACGCTGGAAATGTATTATGTTCGGTTATTAACATCAAAACTAGAATATCTGTTGGCAAATTAACGTCAGCGGGTTTTACGATTAGTGTAAAGAGAGATAATGCTGAGAGGATTGAATTGTTTAGAAAAGATATTATTTACACGTTGTTCTGCGATGATATTCCAGAGGGACAGCGTGTATATCATTATAACGGTAAAGTCACTGATGACAACATTGAAAACTTATCCTTACAAGATGAGTTTCAGCCACATCCTGTCTTTGATTTATACGAGGCTAACGATCGCGGTATTATTAGAAACAGAAAAACTAAAAAAGTTCTTGGTACTATGAACAATATGGGATATATCAAAGTAACTGTTAGAGGAACATCTCCGAATCAAGTTAATTATTATGGTCATAGGTTTGTTTACGAGGTGTTCAACGGATCTATACCCAATGATCTTGTTATTAATCACATCAATAACGTAAAGACTGATAATCGATTGGAAAATCTAGAACTAGTTACCCAACAGGAAAATGTAAGAAAAGGACGAGGTGGTGGTATTAATTTTAGATGTCCAATAAAACCTGCTATTTCAAAAAACCTCGAAACGGATGAGGAGATTAAATTCAAATCGATTTCAGCTGCGGCGAAATGATATAAGATAAATCCCGCAGTCGTAAAATTTGTAGCTGATGGAGTATTGAAATCAACTTTTTCAAGCGAATACGATGCTAGGATTGGTTTTAGATATGATGATCAATAATATTTTGTAATTCGGTTTTAGTCAAGCAATGATGAGCAAATGCTATAATATCATCGTGATTAAATTTTAGAGTCGTTACTGCACTTTCATTAATTTTATTTTTTTTTCTGCTTCTGTTAGTAATATTTTATGAGAATCACCTTGCATTACAATAACATCAACACTATAACCCAATAAACATTTTCTTACCGCTTCGGCTAGTTCGTTGTAATTTACTATATTAACTTTTTGGTGATATTTTATCTCATCAGTCATCTAATAATAATAAATTAGATAAAAAATATAGTATAATAATGGACTTGATGAAACGACTTGCTGAACTCTACGAAGAAGATACTAGCGACAAAGTCACCAGCGATAAGGTAACATTTTCCAAAGATTTTATAGACAAATCTATTGGTTATAGTGAAGATGTTGTTGTCAAAGAAATTCTAACTTTATCACCAACCTTAAATTTATGTCTGCTGTACATGTTTTCATTTGCTAATATTGGATTTTTAACAGCTTTTTTAGGTGTCATTTTGATGGTTCGATTTTTCGTGTTATTATATTTACCTACGATTTGAGAAAGGTCATCGATGTACCTGTTGGTGTTTTTAGCTGTCATATGTTTGTGTAATTTTTCGTTTAGTGTGCGATTAAATCTCTCGACAACAACGCTTTTACCCTCGTTTCCTGTAACGTATTTTTTTATATTATTTTGTTCTAGAAACTGTTCAAACTTTTTGTTAAAAAACTCGGAACAATGATCAGTCCAGATTTTATTTGGTTTTCTTTCTACACTCGTTATTATTTGTCTTAGCGCATCAGTCATTGAAGTCCCTGTCTTATCCGAAACAGGTACACTGAAAGCATATTTGCTAAAAACATCTATAACATTAAAAAAATACCTTTTTGGAGCGCCATCAGCGCCAACATTAAATTGAGCTAGATTAGATGCATCCACCAAATCTATTGCCCAGATATCATCTACACCATTAGCGACAACTTTACGTCGTGGAAACTTTTTTTTTAGGTCTGTGCAGCTCGACTGCAAGATCATCGTATACTTTTTTTCCAAGTCGAGACTCTCCGAGTCCAAGTTTATATTTTGCTCCTATCATTCCCTGAACAAATCTTCTATCAAAACGTTCTCGTAGATTTGTTGGCTTCATATCACGTAATTCGTCTAACATTACTTTATCACAATCTAATTTTGAGTTTTCATGATCACGATAACAGATATCATGACGCATTGCTATTGCATCCACTTGATTGTAAGGCTCTTGTCCTGGCAACGGATTGTCGTTTTCATCTAGTTGTTGATCTAGTGGATTCCACGGACCAGTATACTTATGACTTGGCAAAGTCCAACCGCCTTTTGGTTTTGGCAATTTTCCAATAATTTTATGTATATCTATACCTGACCCTATTATTTCTCTGTTGTTACAACATTGACAGTATGCGACAATTTTATTTTGTTCAATACACAAATCTCTGTCAGAATCACAGTTGCATATCATTCTATATTTTTAATCGTCGACTAAAATAATATTAGGATAACCAGATCCTAGCGACGTCGCTGGAGACACTATCGCTGGGGATGTCGCTGGAGATACTATCGCTGGGGACGTTTTCTTTAAAAATGTATTTTTTCTTTTTCCACAGATTGCACAAATACTTTTTAATATTATCCTTTTGTTTTTTTGTTTTTTCTGTTGTTTCATTAATATTTTCTGTTTTCGTTCTACACTTGAGACAGTATGTTGACATTATTATACTTGTAAGTTTAGATAAAATTAATTGCGATCTCATCATTAGCGTGAGAAGGATGCTTGTCAAACTGTAAAATAAATTTTTAAAAATTAACATTTCTGCTCATCTGTTGGATAAACATTATACAATAATATCCACAAGCAGACGTTCCAACAGGTTGGAGTTGATTTGATGAATAATATATCTTTTTAAATTTTTTGTTCATATACTTTTTTATTACATCGCTTGGAGGAAGTCCAAACGAGTCAAAATAATTATTATTATAAACTGCTACCCAATGTGTGCCGGATCCGTCATTGAAATCTTGTATATTAATAACACACGAACTTACAGCTGACGGCGATTTTATTGCTGCGAGTTCATCTTTAGAATAAACTCCGTGAAATCCAGGAACAGTTTTTAACTTATCAATGATATCAAAATTACTCAACGGGGTGGTCGAGTTCCTGGTAATGTTAGACCACGTCCGATTCCTAAAAAATTTGGCAGCAGACTTCCCGCTAGTCCCGCCAAAAGTGGAGCGATCGGAATAAATCCTCCTTGTTTTGGTTGATTGCATATGCATTTGCATTTTGGTGTTGGCGATTTTGTTTTTGTTGTTTTCTTTTTTGTTGTTGGTGATTTCTTTTTCTTTTGTGGCATTATAATATATTATTTACATAAAATTTACAATTTTTTTATTCCACTTCCACGAATGATACCATTACCTGCGACTGCTTTCTTCGTTGCGCCAGATATTGCTCTAGACGCTGCTGCTAGTCCTAATGTTCCCAACACCGGTAAAAGTTTAGGTATTATTGTGCTAGCTAATACTGATAATGCTGGACCAAGAAAACCACCTTCTTTTGCCATCGCTGTCATTTGTGCAGCACTCAAATTTAAAACAAAAAGTTTTTTTACGATCATACTTCTTTTCTTGATTTTTTGTTAGCATTAATTTTGTTAAAACACCATCAGAAATATTAGGATTGATTTTTAAGGATACCTGTTCTCGCTTTGCAATAGCAGCTACTAATTTTTTAACTTGGCCATCAGTCAAATACACTTCTTTTACAATATACCTTGCCATTTTATATAACAACTGTAGATTAAACTTGACCTGTCATTTTACCTCCAATAGAATCTATTGTGATAAATCTATCACTAATCACTAATGCGTATACGTATAACGGCGCTACTGGAACCACCACAAGTGTCCAGGTAATTTCAATATCCGCTGTGCTGTCTACAGCTCGCTCGTTATGTTTACTAACATCAAAATGAAATATAGGATCAAGGGTACGAACTTCCTCTGCTGATATTTGAGTTCCATCTTCAACATCTTGATACTTTTGCATTGCGTCAAGCAGGTACATGTACGGTCGAGAAATATTTTTATTAGCATCATCAGCAAAATTGCACTCGATAGCTCGTTCTGGATATTGCTTTGAATTTAATCTAGCGTATATTCGTTTGATATTAGAGTGATCAAATATTGCATTATTTTGTTGTTGGTTACCTCGTCGGGCTTGCTGTTGAAATACGACAAAGATATTTCTCGGCAGTTGTTCGCTTGATGTTGTTGTGACCCTCCATGTGTAGTCAATAGTAATTGGAACCGCTGTCTGATATATCTTATGCTGCTTAAAGTAAATTCTGTTTGTATATTTATCAAGCGTACTATTTAATTCTGACATTTTAGTGATTGATGGTGTTATACGTGGCATCCACAAAGCGAGTTTGTTTATGATAAACTGTACATCAACCCCTCCAGATCTAAACAAGCAATCGTTTTGGTCTGCTCGATCTAAAATAAGAGTATGTTTTACTCCGCGAAATACTTTATCATAATCGCGACAAAAGCCGAAAATTGTGCTTAGCGGAAGCATCATTGTAATTTGACGTGATCCTGCTGCAAGTTTTCTTCTCCTAGCAAAGCCTTCGTTATAACGTGGATATCTCACGTCCAGTGTGTTAAGAAGTAAATTTAACATTGCAGTACCGTCTGCAGCTGCTCTTGGTGGTGTTATATTTAGATTATTAAAAGCTGCTATAAGAGAAACTCTTGTAGCTTCTGCATTAGCAGCTGCAGCAGGTGCGTCAATACCTAGCGCGTCTGCATTAGCATTAGGAACATTTCTCACAATTACAAGATCTGCAGCAGCAGCAGCTCCGTGCACCATAACACCTCTCTTTACAAATTCAGTTGATTCAGCTATACCCCGTCCAGTATCTTTAAACCACATCATATTAGTTGCAGTTGATCTCGAGTAATCGTCGGAAAATGAAATAATATTTAAAATTGTACTTGCAACTTGTAGATAACCTGAAATATCTTCTATAGTTTGATTGGCTAGTTGATATCTAGCACTTTTGAATAAACTCCAGCCGTTGTTTATAAGAGCTACTTCTGCTCCAACTGCAATTGCAGCAGGTGGATTGGCTACTGTCATAATCTGACCACGAACTTCTAACATAGCCTTATGTGGCAGTAGAAATACATCTTCGTCTCTGGTGTTAAAGGTTCTAATACCAGCTTTATTTGGTTCGTTAGAATTTTCATCAAGATACTCAACAAACTCGAATTCTGTCGCGTCATTGTCGATGTCATAAGTTTCTGTTAATTCGAGATAATTTTTAACAGACATTTTATTTTATTAGATTATATAAAATTTTATTGCGGCATTGTTACTTTAGATATTAATTTTTGTATGATCTGCTCGCCCTTTGGTGAAAATAATTTTTATGTTGTTGTTATCATAGCTTTTTGAGTTTCTTTTGCTGGAGCGATTTCTGAGATAGCTTGTTTTATTTCAGATGCAGTCGGTGGATCGTCTTTTATTTTATTAGCTATTTTTTGTCCCACCACAGTCCCAGCGGCAGATGCAGCCCCAGTTGTAAAAGCTTTACCAGCGTCAATAGCAATTGGTGCAACTTTACGTGCTATACCCGGAATATTTTCAATAACTTTAGTGAATATATTTCCAAAAAATCCTCCTACTATTTTTCTTCGATAAACTTTTTTTCTTTGTTTCATTATATTTGATGTTGCATAATTTTTACTTTTGCTCGCGTAGATGTAAATAATAAGTTACAACTTCATTACTAACATGTAACTGTTTTCCTGATTGATCTGTCAACTGCATCCTTATACTTGATATTTGATCTTCAACGTTTAAAGGATAATATATAATATGTCGTGGAGTTATTTGCATGAGAGAACCTGGCGGGACTTCTGGTGAGAAACTGTAAATCATTTGACCTTTGCTACCTTTAGATGTATAAGAGCCAGAAGCAATAGAGCAATTTACTAATATTGTATTTACTTCTGTTATATTTGCTGGCAGTTCACTGTCATATGTAATAGGCTGATCAAGTGCAGTGTAAGTTTTTTCAGTAAATCCTAACAGTTGTGCAATACTTCGTTCTCTTGGTTCAAGATTGATTGCTATATTTTTCAAAGTTATCCTAGTTCGCAATGTGTTATAATTTGCTGCTAATTTAAAATTATCAGCCACACCGTCAGCTTTTGTTATGAGCTCTTTGATTGTCTTGTTTAGATCTTCAATATTATAAGCTCCTTGCGGAATTTTTATTTTTTTGTTGTAGATATTGGAGATGTTGTAATCATAGTAAAATACATTTCATCGTTAACATCATTTTTCACGTTAGGTATAGCATTCCAGCAAGTACAAGAAATTAATCCAATTTCATATTGTTTTGCAGGATCTAGTTGTATATGAAGAATATAATTTACTGAAAAATTTACGCTATCTTCTGTAGACTCACTAGAGTTTAGTAATAATGTTGTTTGCATTCCTTTAATATTATATCATATTACAAAATTAAGTCGCGGTGTAAAGTTTCATATTCGTCAGATGTTAATAATTCACTCGATCTTAGATGATCAAGTATGTCAATAATTTCATTATCAAGTTCAACACTAACATTCCCAGCTTCCTTTGATGATATTAATAACATTAATCTACCTATCATTTCAGTAGTTGAAGTAAATACTTTTACACCAGTTCCTGTTCTTACTCTACTTTTTTGTATACGAGATTTATCAAAAGTAAAAAATTTCCTTCTAAAACTCCACCCACTACCAAAAGGTTTTGCTCTACAATTTTCTGCTGTTTTTTTAAACGTGAGAGCAATGACACCGTTTCTCATTCTATTATAAAGTGGAAGCATATCATCAATTTCTGTAACCGTGTTTATTTCATCTTTAGCAGCAGCTCCGTCTTTAAATATTACATCTAGTCTATCGATTAATACTTGATATTCTACATCAGTCCACCTGCTTATATTATTAATATCACTTATATTTTCTTTGTTTAAAAAATCATCATATTCACTACCTTTTATCTCATCATTTACTTTTTTTATAAAATAAAGTCTTTGATCTCCAACTTCCATAAACTTTACAGTAAGCTCACCAACTCTTTGTTGCTCCTCTTTGATATCTTTTATATCTCCTGATAAACTTGTTATAATATTTGTTATTCCTTGCGTTGTTAACTCTGCTAATCTTCGTTCAAGTTCCAGTGGATTGTTTATCAATCGATCTGTTTCAGCTTGTCTAACCGCAGGATCAGCTATATTTGCTGTAAGTGCCTCAATTAGTTTTCTTTTTTCTTCATCAGATATAGTAACAAGTTTTGCAGCAGCTGCTTCCTGTTGTTCTCTAACAATTCCAACCAAACCTTTTTCCTGTAGTTGTTTAAGTTCTTCTTCTGACAGTGGTTTAGTTTCAGGTTGTTTACCTAATAATGCTTCAGTAACCGGCTTGAAAATTGTAGCTGTTGTTTCTGTAGCAGTTACTTGCCCACGTCGCGCTTCTTGTACTTTTTGCTTAAGTGATGCCTGAGATTGAGCAAGTTTTTTTAGGTCTTCTATGTGTTGTCTGTATCTTGCTCGTTTGTCCATTATTATAATTATAAATTTTATAAAATTGAAACGCTTTCCTGTAAGTAACTGTTAATACAACAGCGAAACATTTTAGTTGGATCATTTGTAAGTTTATCAAACAAGAAAAAGTTAAATTTATCTTTTGTAGCATTACGGTAAAGTTCAATAAACTTATCTTTTGTCACGCCAACGCATTGCTCGCTTGCAATATTTCTAACGTCAATATTATCC
Organism: Potamilus streckersoni; assembly: GCA_016746295.1. Classification (NCBI taxonomy): domain Eukaryota; kingdom Metazoa; phylum Mollusca; class Bivalvia; order Unionida; family Unionidae; genus Potamilus; species Potamilus streckersoni. The sequence goes on from JAEAOA010000725.1 coordinate 59,401, forward strand.
AGTCCTGGAAATAAAATAAAACAACCCGTATTTCGCCTAATAAACCTGTCAACATTATAAAATCCTTGAGCGAGATAAACAGAATTACACTGTTTGTTACGTGACAGTGAGAAATATGATCTTATTTTATTCATCTCCATGTTATTTAGAGGAATATCATCAAAAACTACTATCTTATGTTCATCTGCATCAAGTTGATTGACTGGAATAAGATCTTCTGGCTGCCTAATTATAAAAAATCTTCGCAAGCTTTAAGATCATCACGAAGTTTTTCATTATACTCACTTAATAACTCATACTTATCTTGATGTGGATTGATTGTGTAAATATAAACTCTATCGTAGTTAAAATTATCACCAAAAAGCAAGTTCATACGTAAATTTGTTTTCCCCGATCCAGTTCGCCCAACAATAAGATAATGAGAATCAGGAAGTTCATTGTTATGTTTATGCTTCACTAGTCTCTCTGTATCAAAGTTTAATATCGACGATTTTGCCATTTTATATAATATTAAACTAGTGTTGATAATTTTATCTAGGACAGTAAATAATGAGCTACTATACTAAATTTGGAACACTCAGATTTATCAACAAAAGGTTACCAAGGTGACTTATCCAAATATGCAACTCTTGGTCGGCTCAAAAATGAAATCAATAATTTACTAAATCTTACCAGTGTAGATCCAGATGAAGTCGTCATTTTCCAGGACAAAGAAGGACGATTAAAGACGAGTAACGTAAAACTGTCAGATGTAGTTGTACGAAATCCAAGTGGAAATATTGTTATGACACAAAACAAGATTACAGATCTTGGAAACCCAACTGAGGACGGGGATGCTGTCACTAAAAAATACGTCAATGATTGGGACGCTTCAATTAATAATGAAATCACAGCGCTCAAAACTGATTTTACCAGTCACGTGAACACATTTTTAAGTTTTCGTAGAAACATAAACAAAATTAGAGATGAATTTTTTGGAAATCCATCAAATGTTAACATTACACTCGCTAATATTAACACAAATCTCAATGATATTAACACAAAACTCAATGATATTATTAGTGGAATTCCTAATATTGTTGAGAAAACAAATATGATTAAAATTCCTCACAAACAGATTAAAAATATTATATATACTGTTGCATCCGGATATACTAGGTGGACACCAAAAAATAATTCTATTAAATATATTGCAGAAGTTACCGGTGTGTATAGATTGTCAGTGCTTAGCAGTGCAAAGTTTAGAATATCTACCAAATATCGATTTCGTCATCCAAATGATGACTCATCTGGAGTATTATCTATAATAATAAACCAAAATTCTGAAGAAGAATTTGTACTTGAACCAGTTGATAAAACTTTAAAATTAGCGAATTTTCTCTGGTATTTAGAATTTATAGCTGAACAACAATCTTTTATTTTGATTACCCAAACATAGGACTATGTAAACTAATATTATAATGAAAAGAAGTATAGTTGATTTCAATCATATTTCAAAAGATATTCCAAAACAAGATGTAGACGCACTTATACAATACTATAAATATTATCATAAAAAACTTTGGTGTGTAAAAAAATGTTACAAATACTACAACAAGATCCTTCGAGTAATATCATATCTACCCTTGTTAATGACCAGTTCTGGTATAATTTCAAGTGGGGTATCATTAAATCCTTTTTTGTTAATCATATCCGCTATTGGTGTTTCACTTACAGCGGCGTGTAAAAAAGTAGAACCAAGACTTTTGATAAAGAAGCACGGTTGTTTAACATCAATTAAAACTTACAAGAAACTACTTGATCAGATCCGGTCTTACCTACGAGGAGTTAAATATAATATGGATGATTTATTACGTGAATTTCGTATTATTGACAATATGTTAACAGATATTCTACCAATGAGGGTTAGTAAGTATGAAAACAAATATCACAAAAAATATGAGTAACATAAAATTTTATCTAAACTTAAGATATAATATAACTAAAATAATATCATTTTCATTCTAATGTTAGTTTAATTTCCACCTTGTTAACTGAAACGTTCTAATGCACAGTTTAATTTTCATCCTGTTATCTGATAAAAAATTTGTGGTAAAATCTATTTGCCGTTTTTAGAATAATCATATTCCACACATACGCTGTTCTAACAAATTCGTCACTTCTGTTGACAGAGCTTATGGCATTCCAACACCTGTTGTTTTGTCTGGTTACAAAATATCTGTCTACATAGTAGTAGTAGAGGGAAATGAGGGGTTTGGTGGGAGTGGGGAGGAGGTGTGGGAGGGTGGTGGTGGGCCAAAACCCTCATTTCCCTCTACTACTTTGTACCCCGCTTCCGATTTAAAAATCGAAAAGTAAAACTGAGATAAAAGAAACACAGAACTTAGTTCCTTTATTGATTTATCATTTCAAACCTGGTTATGCCCAGGTGGGACCCTAACACCGCTATTGTCTGTGCGTTTCAGTCCAATCGGAAGTTTCATTATAAAAGACGACCCTCTTCGCCAGACATTTCCAATTCAGAGAACGGGTTTATGCACGACTACGCATGTATGTACATAGAAAATAAATAATACGCCGTCTGCTTCCGATATTTATTATGTCGAATCAAGCAAAGGAAAAGAATGAAAACTACAAAATTGCCTTTCACGTGGATTTAACAAGTGGTATATTTTCTACGTACATGTGTGCAAAGGCATATTACTCTAAACTGTCAACATTACGGTAATTTCTGGAATTACCTAGCAGTTCCCAATAGGATCAACTACGTTACACTGTTGTCTGAGGAATGAACTCTCCCATAGTGTACGAAACATGGCGCCATGTTAGTATGGTAAGTCCGTTAAGCATGCAATGCGCAGAGAATGCCAGTGTTCGGGCCACTTCGGTCAGTTTCAGGTTATTAATTATATGTTAATGAATTAAATTACTAAGTTCTGTTCACTTTTCATTATTAAAATCGAAAGGGGGTACAAACGAAAGGCGAGGTATATCAAGACTATAAATAATAATTGGACGATTAGCTCGGTTGCTGTTAAATGTCTGCAGTGTGACAGTTTATAGTTATGTCTAGCACTGGGGAATCATGCCGCAGACATGTACCTAGTCACATTATCATGACACCAGGCCAACCAATCCTAACACTAACCTCTTAATGCTGAGCACCAAGCGAGGCAGCTGTTAGTACAATTTTTAAAGTTTTTGGTATTACTCAGCCGGGGTTCGAACCAACCACCTTCCGCATCCGAATCGGAGGCTCAAACCCTAGGCCACCGGAGAGGTCAAAAGTCGAAAGAAGGGCTCAGTATTATTGCAATAAACATGCTGTACGCACTATTTGTATTTACGTATGCGTTTTCAGCTTTATCAGATATTTTGATTATTTGTTGGTTAATGGTAATTGGTGTTGTAAAGATATTTCTCTTACATAGAAATTAGTCAGTTTATAAAAAACGTTATAATGCAAAATATTTACATGACTTTATGGTAGCATGGATTAGTTTCGAAAAATGTACACTCCATACTTACTTAACATCGGGGATTCTCGTGGTATCCTAACATATAAGTGTTTAGTACTTTGAGATAGGATTAATTTATTGCATTAGTTGTTTTTGTCGTGTGTTATGGATCATGTTGCAAAGTACCAATATTTGCCTTAGAAAGGCTTATTTATGGGTCATACTAATACAAAACAGGAAAATGCATGTATGTGTGCAGAGTTTGTTTTGTGTGGTCATTATGTGATTATAGGAAACGTATTATTATGATAGAAAGTGGTTTGGATTGGAGTCTCTGCCACTATATTATGATAAGTAATTCTGGCGTTGTTGTTTTTAGACGTTTCTATCATAACCTTCTTCTCGTGTCTAGTTACGAGAAGGTAGGAAGTTCAGCATTCATAAGAATAAGGTGTCACATATGATGGTGTAGATTACATCTTTCGTGGGGAGCTTGGCTGCGAAGAGGTGGGATCGCTGTAAGAAATAGACATGACACTTCTAGAGCCTGGAATCACACTGAGAATAACCACGCACTGAGAATAACCAGTCAAGTACCTATTTTTATATCCTGGAACTGGCAATTAACAGCGCTTCATCCAAGGTCAAAAGAAGTCCGTCTAAAGATCACGCGTGGTTCTTGCGTGCTATCCTAGGACAGCTTTAACTTTATATCAAGTTTTAGTGGGGGTAGAGTGTGAGTATGTGGACGGTATTTTTCCAAGTAACGACTTTTTGGATCATGTCCATAACCTTCCAGTGGTCATTCACATTGTGAACTTAATTAATTTAATTATTCCCTAGGGTGATTATCAATTACTTTCTTCCCAACATCACAACGCAATTTAATAAGGTTTTATTGATTGAATGGTGCGATAAAACATTATTCCGCTTCTATCCGATTGTTGAACTATTGAACTGGCTTATTAATTAGGCTTTTTCCATTACCAAGTGAAAACTGAACAATAATAAATGCCTAATCTAAATTCATTTCAATGTCCTTATTATATTCAGGATATGAATTATTGATTGGAGCACGCTTCTCCTACACTCCAAATTAATATCAAAGCACTATCTTAAATTTGGATGTTTTTATCTTCCAATAACTAGAGATTTCAATATGTTGTACACAAATTAATATTTTCGTTTCTTTCTATTAGAATTGATATCTTGATAAATACCTCTTGGTTAAATTAGCCGAGACCTCGAGGCTAGTAAAAAAAAATTGATAAGTATACGAGGAAGAATAAAGAATAAAATATTAAAAATCAAAAATTACAATGCTTAGGTAGATGAAAAAATTACAATGCATTGGTAAGTTGATAAATTGCAAAAAAGCAATGAGAACAATGTTCATTGCAGTACATATTGTGAAATTCAAAAAAGAATACAATAAAATGTATAATAATCAATAAACTGTAAGGTACGTTGACAATGCGTCAAAATAGATATGATAAAAGATACATAGAAAAATGTACCATACAATGTGTAATAAGGAGTCAATATAAATTGAAAAAGTGATGACAATTACACAAGGAAGTAAAAATATGAAAAAGACCAAAATACAATGCACTGACAAAAGTTAAGAAATAGGAAAAACAATTTCCCGTGTAGTAATCCTTTCTTCTATTTTCTAATATTCTTCACGATTATTTTCGACAATGGCAAGCATCGCTTGCTCTAATAGTATAAGCGTTTTTTGAGTTTGGATCAATTGTTGTTAACATGTTCTAATTCTATTATCAACTTGTCAGGTATAGGAGAAGAAGTCATATCGAGCAATATTACCGAAAATTTAAATTTCATTATTCTGTTGCTTTAGCATATTTGTATAACTTGCTAAATGTTGTGCTGTTTTCATTGTCAGCATTCCAAAATAGATATTTACCTATTCTATCAATGAAGGCAAAACTTCTCTCATAATACATTTGAAGAATGCAAAACACCTTTCTGAATTAACTAATTCATTAATGAGATTGTTATATTAAATTGCATATTCATTGTAATTCTTATTGACTTGATGTGTAAAGGAATATCATGTATGTGGCTACTGTTGACATCTTTGTGTCAATGTTCGATACATTCGACTGAATAATTCCTTAAAAGCCTGATTTGAAAGTGCGAATCCACTTATCGGCTGAATCATAAAATAGTGGGAGTGGCTAGATATAGCCTTTAGCGTAAATTGATTTTGTTCTGTTACTGCGGATACTGAATTCAGAGTTAAAAAAAGAATACAATCCTACGAACCAAATCCATATTCCATCCATACCTTAAAGAAAAGGAAAGATTGAGAGGTTTGGATACCAAGAAAGAAGAAAACGAGATAGAAGGTATGAAGAAAGAATGGAATGGAGGATAGGACTATAATCATTTCTCCCATTTACAAACAAATTTTCTTCTGAATTTCGTATTTAATTCAATTACGAAATATTCGACCTAGTCGTGTACGACGTGTATTCGATTGTGTGCGATTTGTAGGTGTACATAATCTATGCTAATACTAGTCCTGTAAGACGAGTATAAAAAGTTAATATCAGCTTATATTTCTTGGTTTCTTTATTTTTTTAAATATTATTTTACTCTTTTTTTGTTATTTTTTATTTATTTTTTTTATTGTGAATAACATCAGCATAACATATTTATCAGTGACTACGGTTATTATTTTGCTTCAGCGAAGTGTTGTAAAAATAACTCTCATTATTATGGATAGTACTTGTAAACCAATATTGAATTTATCTTCTTAGTGCATACATAATATCATTAAATACAAGCGACATTGAGGTAAGAATGTTTGCTTAGAGAACCTTGCAAGAATTTGGTATTAATCAAGAGTAATGAAGATGAAAATGTTAGTGTTATGTTAATTCTACTCTAATAACCATAACGTATGTTCATTTGCAATCAAACCTTGACCTGTGTGTGTATGAAATTGCATTTAATCGAACCTATGAGCGGTAAGTGAAAATATCATGAAAATCGTAAAACTGAATCGACATGATTTAGTGCATTATTAAAATTGTAAAACTGAGCGTGTATTACTGACATTACCTATGACGTAAGAAAAGGGAGTGTATGACCGTTATCATTTCAAACAAACTTTACTCAGAAGTTGATCATATGCAGGCAATAGCTGCTCAAAATGCAATATGCATTCAAAAATTCAATATGCAGAGCATTCTCTCTGCGTCAAAAATTCAATATGCAGGCCGTTAGCTGCTACAAAACTCTGTGTTGGGCAATCGCTCAGACACTTTAGCTATAGAAAAACGTACATAATAACACTACAACATCATTTGATGCTGCAAAACCATAGAAGGAAACTCTCTTCTGACTGGTTTGAAGACATTAGAACCGTACATTTGGCGTTTTGCCAAGACAATACCATATAGTATACATTATGGTATACATTCATATGATTTCATATGAAACACGTAAGAGAAATTCTCAATAACATTATCGAACACCATTGAGCTAACAAAACAAACAACTTCTGCATCAATGTTTGAAACGGCATAGCGGAAAGTACAATGCTCCTTAAGATAGGCAAATACGGTACGATCATCGATTATGTGTGATAGTAGCGAAACATGTATAATGTAATTTGAAGTGTCAAGACGAGAAGGTTTGATGTTTGATATAAGTGCTTAGTGCATGGAATGAAACTTAAAGGTTCATTCACACTCTCTGCAGTAGAAATCTTAGCAACACTGATGTATGTTAATGACAGTAAGTATAACAATGTTATTTACTCAATAAAAAATGAAATATAGCATAAGTTAGATTAGTGTTGTTAATCGTTTGAAATTTACGCACTAACTTTCAATTTGTCATTTTTTAAAAAAAATCAAAATAAGAGATAGAAAAATCATACCTTGTGAGATGTACCACAATGAAGAAATATTCTTGATATGAACTAATAGCAAACAATACATCTATTGTCTCTAATACCGAAAGAGTTCAAAATGTTAAAGTCACTTTCACTGGGAAGGAGACTGTTAATGCTGTAGTCGCTGATCTGAGGAGAGTGTAGATGTCGCTGCAATTCATTTTGGGCTGTAGTTAGGTCAAATTTGGAGCTGGACTTAGCACTGTATGCATTCGAAATCTCGTAGTCTCAGGTGTTACTGCAAAATGAATTCTCATAGGCGGTGTATGCATTTTATGTTGCAATCCTCTCATAGCTGCAATCATATTCGTTCCGCTGTGATATTTCTGGTTGCTGTAGTTTCTAAAATGAGTGAAGAAGTTGTTCTAATTTGGGTTTTCTCTTTGGGACATGGTGGCGCTGTCGCTTCTGGAGTTGAGGTAGCATAGCCAGGCGAAGTGAAGTCTAATGGTGTTAAGAGAGGTGCGGTTGCGGATGTTCTCAGTCTCGCAGAGCCAGGCGAAGGAAAGTCTGATGGTGTTAAGAGTTTCGGCAATAGTCTATTTCTTAGATAATAATTCATGACACTTTTTCTTGTTATTCGTCCACCACTATATTATGATAGATATTCTGGCGTTATGTAGAATTCAATAGCTGTAAGAAATAGACATGACACTTCTAGAGCCTGGAATCGTACTGAGAATAAACACGCACTGAGAATAACCTGTCCAGTACCTATTTTTATATCCTGGAACTGGCAATTAACAGCGCTTCATCCAAGGTCAAAAGAAGTCCGTCTAAAGATCACGCGTGGTTCTTGGGTGCTATCCTAGGACAGCTTTAACTTTATATCAAGTTTTAGTGGGGGGGTAGAGTGTGAGTGTGTGGACGGTATTTTTCCAAGTAACGACTTTTTGGATCATGTCCATAACCTTCCAGTGGTCATTCACATTGTGAACTTAATTAATTTAATTATTCCCTAGGGTGATTATCAATTACTTTCTTCCCAACATCACAACGCAATTTAATAAGGTTTTATTGATTGAATGGTGCGATAAAACATTATTCCGCTTCTATCCAATTGTTGAACTATTGAACTGGCTTATTAATTAGGCTTTTTCCATTACCAAGTGAAAACTGAACAATAATAAATGCCTAATCTAAATTCATTTCAATGTCCTTATTATATTCAGGATATGAATTATTGATTGGAGCACGCTTCTCCTACACTCCAAATCAATATCAAAGCACTATCTTAAATTTGGATGTTTTTATCTTCCAATAACTAGAGATTTCAATATGTTGTACACAAATTAATATTTTCGTTTCTTTCTTTTAGAATTGATATCTTGATAGTATTGGTAGTATTAACATATTTAAGAACTCCTCGGTCGACAACAGTCCGACTGTTGCCTTAAGGGCGTTGGAATAGAGGAAAGATGGACCTCAAGCCATCATACTCCCGTTGGATGTGTTTGGTCATCTTTGTAAAGAGACCCCTGTCTCTTTTACCGTAAAATTATTTTCATCTCCCATTGTACATTGCGAAAATTTTCTATTAAAACAAGATAGAAACTTTCTGTAATTTGTTTTAGATAATGTTTCAACTTTGGTGGAGGTTTCTGTACATTTGTATTACTTGCCGTTGTTTTTTCTGCTACTGTACTGAGATTATTCTGATTTCACGTTGAAGCGCTGGAGAGAGAGAGAGAGAGAGAGAGAGAGAGAGAGAGAGAGAGAGAGAGAGAGAGAGTATGTATGTATGTATGTATGTATGTATGTATGTATGTATGTATGTATGTATGTATGTATGTATGTATGTATGTATGTATGTATGTATGTATGTATGTATGTATGTATGTATGTATGTATGTATGTATGTATGTGGAGTGACGGGCGTCTGGGAGTGTACCGAGCACCTAAGTCCAATACTAGCTATATTGTATTGATTACAAGCAATGGCACTGTAAGGATATAAAAATTGCAAAAGTACTAAACAACTTTATGAAAATGAAAACTCTTTCATAAATGTAAATATGATCAAAAATGATTACAAGTAATGGCGGGAGGTTGTGAGTTAGATCCTCGGTGAGTAATACCAAAGACTTACAAAAATGGTACTAACAGCTGCTCGCGTGACGCTCAGCATTAAGAGTTTAGTGTTAGTACTGGTCGGCCTGGTGTCAGGATAATGTGACTGGGTGGGACATCATGCTACATCATGCCTTACCGTAGACATCGTAACGATATGACTGAAAAATTGTTAAAGATACGTTAAAAATTATGAAACACAAGTAATGGCCACTGATTAAAAATTAAGCTCTATTAATGTAAGGATATAAAAATTGCAAAAGTACTAAACGGCCTTATGAAAATGAAAACTCTTTCATAAATGTAAATATGCAGTCCTACAAGTAAAATAGTTGTTGTTGTTGTTGTTGGGCTTAACGCCATTTTTCAGCACACGATAGGCTATTCATGGCGGCCAGTATTAATGGTGGAGGAAGAAACCGGGAAATCACCGGAAAGAACCACCGACCCACGAGAAGCTACTGGCAAGCTTTCTCACATATCTACCTTAGCCGAATCCTAGACTCGAACACACGCCGACAGAGGTGAGATGGCAGTGATCCGTAACGGACAGCGCTTTAGACCACTCGGGGCCCCACAAGTAAAATAGTAATTATAAAGATGTTTATAAACTTTCAAAAGTTCATAATTAAAACACAAAGTTACAAAATATAAAATCCTTATAATATAGGGCCAAAATTTGTCACATAAACTGCAGTCGTTCAAAAAGCCCACTACCCCCTTCTGGCAGCACAACAATAAACGGACCCTAAACGAGTCCACATCAAACGATTTTTCATATCACCTAATAGCACTCAACTTGGCCGACAAGAACGTGTCCAGCACCAACATACACTAACAAGGCATGCGCATCAGTCAAGGTCCACCTCCAGAAGGCATGCATAGCATGCACGTACTACAAGCGGTTTGCAATATATTATATACTCTGTGATAGACGTCATCAGTTTATTTTGTTCTAAAATATACTACTACTACTACTACTACTACTACTACTACTACTACTACTACTACTACTACTACTACTACTACTGGCATGCCAGCGCGTTTAGGATCACGAAAAAAAGAGCATGTAACAAAATAATGGGGGGGGGATTTGGGCATGAGCTCAAAATATATACAGCACGTTTATCCAGTATCCAGTTTATCCTTCCACAACAGAACTAGTAAACAAACTCGTGTTGATTTTTTTTTTTTTGCAAACGTGTTTAGAATCACGAACAACATTAATGAAAATGTATTTGTGTGTCTTGTTTATTCAACCATAAAGTCAAAATGAAGACATGTTTACTCAAAATTTAAACGACGCAATTTCGGCGTTGGGTTATATCACGTAACTAAAACTATGTGCCCGTTTAGACTGGAAGAGAAATAACTCCTAATGATCTCTCGGTAGCTTGATAACTCAGCCTGCGTGTTGTATTAATGGCGAAGCTAGCACAACTAACGGATAACTGTTGTAATCAGTGAAAGTGATCGTTCTGTGACCATAACATGATCACAGTCATGGGGAATAGAGGCCGTTTACCTAGATCAGTTCCAACAAGAGCTCTATGATCACACTGTTATGATTACGATAATGGTCTTATGGATTGTGACTATAATACAAATATTTGGTAATGCTACAGAAATAGGATCGCCTCTCCACATTGTGGATATTTTCTGTTGCAGAGAATATTTTCTGTAGCAATCAATGTTTTATAGAACCACATAAGTATGCACAATTAACAAATTGTAATCATTGAAAGTGATTAATCTGTGACCCAGTCTGATTAAAATTACATCGTCACCTAGGGGTCATGTTCTGGTAACCTATTTTATTACCATAATCTCTAATTTTATCAGCTAATCAGATAAAGTCTAATATCTTCGCGTTTGGGGACTGAGTAGTGTGGATGAAGAGAATGAACGTGTACCAAACGATCTGATTCACTTTCATATTTTTGAAATCTATCTTCCATTGGTTAATTCAAAGGTCACCAGAACATGACCCCTAAGCGGTCGCCGTCAGATCTTTACGTCAGACAGCGGAGATTGATTTTAATCCGATTGATCTAGGGCCTTACCAGAGGATATAGTCCTGGGAAGAAAGTCCGTTGACCTAGATTAGTGACCAATAAGACCGCTATAGTCATTGTTATGGTAAACCCAACTTTTGATTATGATAATGATATAATGATATGCCTGGTAAGATGTTTAGTCAGGCCTATCTGATTGATTGTGACTATAATACAAATATTTTATAATGCTACAGAAATGGGATTATTTCTGCGTCTGCAAAGTGTGGATATCCTCTGTAGCAATCAATATTCTATTTTATACCAACTGTGGCAGAACATATTTTTTTTAAAAAAATTACCATGAAATATAATTGCAAAAAAGCAAAAATAGATGCGTGTAGTATTTTGAAATAAATTATGGGGATATCTAATCGTGGCATTATTTTATCAGATGATTGGAGTGTGTTTATTGTTATAGAAAAGAATCGCCATGTCGTTTGAATGCATCGTACAGATTTATCAAAGAGATCGCAAAACTATTATACGCATTTGTGAACACATTACTGGGTTTAAGCATGATATTTGACTTTTATAATCAAATATTTGCTGTGGCTCAAGCTGGAGAAGTTTGGGAAAACAACTATGTAAATTGTCACCACTCCAGTAGGCAGTATGGTGATCTGTATTTCTGTCTAATCACCTCTCCAGGTAAATGTTGTTACGTTGTATGAGAGAAAAAATACATTTTGTATAGCGAAGTAATTTGTTTTAACATTAAATATAAATTAAAATATTGAGTCATAATGATTTATGAAATTTTCACAGTTACATACGGAACGTAAATTTATCTTTAAAAATGTTTAATTTAAAAATGGACAATCGTTTTCAAAACTAAAATGCAAACTGCTGTTTTTACTTAATGTTTTTTGTTGCTTTTTTAAACAGTTCCTTTCTTCTAATTCCTTCATCATATCTGATTGTGTTCATGTACTCAAACCATATTTACTGTCAATAACATCTGTTAATTTAATAATAAACTGTTTTTTTCTGTCTCGAGGCATTTTTTACACATGTGACAATGAAAGCTGACAAAAGTCTTGAGGCTTAAAACTACTTTCATTTTAGATGGATACATAGTAATGAGCTATAAGCCACCATATGGTGCTTACATGCTTCTACGTGCAGATGTTATGCCTTCACGGCGAGTAAATGATGAAATACATCATCCTTGGGTGGATCTTGCTGTTGCTGACCGAGACTTCATAGCAGGATATGAACATAAAAACTTATAAGTTCATTTTAGAAGATTCTTATATTAATATAATCTTTTGTCCTTAACATTAAAGTCTATGAAGCAACAGTATTGAACATTAGATAAAAATTATTGACCATAATAATAAAGTCTAAGAAACAAAAGCACTTTCCAGTTTTCTGACAATTTATTTTCCGGGATATAGTAAGAGTTAGGTAGTGTGTAGCAGATTCTCATTTTAATATCAAAGAGTTCCTTTATTTAAATTATAAATTTAGCACAATAAATCATTTGGAACTTACACATCATTAGTTATTTATTTTCCACGTTTTAGACATTTTTTAATGTAATAATATTGATAGCATGCCCGTTAGTCTAACTAACTGCCTTTGAATAATGTTCGAGAAGTAAATGTTTCACCTACAGGGAGGCGGAAGCTGGTGTATCTATGCAAGAGAGAGCACTCTTCTTGTTAATCTCCCAGATGTTCGGATCTATGAATATGCGATCACCAAAATTTTCCATTTTTAACGAAGCACACTGAAACAAAGACAACGTATAAATCACAAATATACATATTAACAGAAAGCTTGAATTGCGTTCTGTTTATGTATGTAACTTTCGTAAAAGTATTTTGAGATTCAATGAATTTTTTTCAACTTCCAAACACCATATAAAGTCAACGGTAAAGCTGCCAGATTTCCACAAATATGGCGGCTGATGACATCATTCGGTAACTCTATACGCCACAAAACAAGCACCTTCACTCCCGAAAGTGAATTATCAAGGGAGAAGTGGAACGATTATATAATCCAAAACAACGTGCATATGAGGAACAACAACGTGAATGCGAAGAACAACGACAACAAACATCTTCACCCGAATATGTATTTATACCTCTACAGACACAAATACATAAACAACCAGTGAGGGGAAAAACATTTTAAAAAGCGCTTTAAGTCCTTATCGAGTTGGTAAAAAAATGAAACAAGCACCTAAATTCATAAGATTGGCTGAGACTATGAAAAGCAATAGGAACCCTTGTATGAATCCAACACTAAACTCAAAGAATTTACCAGGGTTTTGGAAACACAAAGTAAGGAAAAATGGTCTTGGCGGACTGTGTAACCCTAATGACATTGCTTATCGATTGGGAACGCTCTTGGAATCATTAAGAGCGGGCAATAACGCCCCAAAAATTATTAATCAGGTCACATCGATTTGTCAGCGATTGCTCACCATCAACATTATGGACCGAAACACATTTTATACGTTGGTGTATGAACTCAGTAAAACAATGATGGTGTATTTTGCAACACCGATCATGAATTTGAATTACCTGCTAATTTTACACGAAATTTGTGCGGAATTACAACCCAGAGCTTTACCGCGTTGTTCGCAAACAAGGAAGCCAGAATGTGATTTTTTTACACCAACTATCACTGGGGAATCAGGCACACTCGAAATTGCATTGATTCTAATTGCGAGTTCATTACAGTTTGCCTAATATCCGATCACGACCATTGGGTGGTCTTGATACAAATAGCTCCTTCGTGTTGTCATCAGACAGTGGTGACACCTAAAATATTGTTGAACTTCAACCAGGCGCGTATGACATGAAAACGATCGATGAAGAAACATGACATTGATGTCCGTCAAAAACTACAAGTTTTATTCGTGCAGAAAGCTCACGCCCGGTTCTGTCCTTTCGATCAAATCTGTAGCATACGAGGTGGAATCAAATGGTCTTCAACAAGATCAGGTTTCGTTTGACTTTGATGACATTCCAGACGACAAACTACTTTTACGAACGGGATATTATATCGCGCTCGTTACAGTCATTATTGCCTCAAAAATTCAAATCAATTTAACTTTTGATGACATCAGACGCAGTTAAAAAAGTGGATCTGAAACGACAGGCATATATGTTTCAAGGTTATGTACTATTTAGGTTTTCACCAACTAGGGAGCCTGGTGATTTAATACCAATTGATCTCTCGTAGCCTGTTTATCTTCATGTCATAATCAGTTGATACATATTCGTTCTACCCTTGTAGATGACGACTGACACATTGTAGATCTTCGCGGTGAACATTGGCAAAAAAAAAAATGTACATCAGAGGTTGACCAGATTTAATATAATGACAGTCTACATATTAGCGTAATACCGGTGCACTTTGTTAACATGAATAAACCCGTTTACATGACATTTTACGGAATTGGCCTTGGTGAGGTTATTCGTGGCTTGTTTTCAATGGCACCGAAAGTGATGACAATCTTGTCATCGACTGCTGCACCAGTTGGTAAACAATTGCAATGCATGTCGTTGATATTAAAATTTCTTGATGTGAACAGAACAAAGAAGTTGGGATTGCAAGCGGTTAAGTCGATTCGAGATAGACTACGACTATTTGAGACTCGACAACCAAACCCTCAATATAATCAATGTCAATAGCAGTTTGGTAAAACTATGTTGAAGACGCTGAACATCCACTGTCAGATTAGGAAGTCGCTCTACAGCGTAATTACGAATTCAAATTATGACAAGTGGCTGTTTTGCAACGTTATTACAAAATGTCCCTATTCAAAGATACGTCAGTTATCATGAAACTTCTGAAGAAATTTTGCTTAAGTTTGACAACGCTGGCGCATATGACAATTTGAGGTCGTACATGTACCGACATCAAAACGTTGACAATGGTTTTCAAATTTCCCAGCACGACGTTATTTCTTTTTATCGGAACATCTGAAATTGTTTTGACATCTATTGTATTTTCATGCACTTGTAGATCTAGCTAGAGCTGCTGGTAACCAATGTTATGATGTGATCCTCTCTGACGAAACTCTTTTTTGGAGGGCACAGATGGTAGAATGGGACTCCTTGATGCGCCATAATAAACTAGTAATTCAACCTGCTATCTTTCACACAATCATGTCCTATCATAAAAATAAGGTCGGCATTAGCGAAAACCAGCTGGTGAAAATAATAAAACGCATTGGTAGACGAATACAAATAAAACAAATGAAAAATTCCTTCGATTACCAGTAACAAGTTTGATTACCAGTAACAAGTGGCAGAATAACATCCGGCAGAAATCTTCGGTTACGCGTAAGGCCACGCGTTCATTATCCAGTCTTGATTTACTCGCGATGATGAAATCTGGCAATCATTTTCGTAGTGTTTTTTTCGGTCACAAATGCATTGCAGTAAAGGTGGGAATTTTTGCATCTATTAATCTTATTTCACATGAAAATCGCAACAATGTAATGTTTTGTTCTGATAGTGACATTTAAGGGTAAACATGTACTCATGTAATTTATGAAACTCGTTGAATAATATGCAGATTTTGCTGGTCAAGGCTGGACATTATTCAACTTCTTTCATAAATTCAATATTAAATCATTACCCATTTGAGATCCTCTATTTATTATAAACGGAATTAAAGGCACGTGTGGTCGAAAAGGAATGTTGAAAAATGATAAGTTGGCGGTATCTTGGTTATGGATTTATACGAGTAATATCACATTTCAAGGAAAAAGGACGCTGGCGAATTTTACACACATACCATACCAATATCATCAGTTGTGGGGGATGAAATTCAGTTAAAAGGATTAAACATTTATCTGGAAGGCTACTTAACCGCCATTGGTGTTTGTGTTTAAGATTTAATTTATCGTTATATATAAGTAAATGGATTCTGATCGGGGTGACAAGGTTTTGAAATTAAAGATAAAGTGATCAATGACGTAACCAGGGACGCCAACACCTAGAGTGATTTTGTTCCACTTGCCAAGGAATGTTTCAAAATGATGTTAGCAGACCATTGTATAAACTCAATTATTAGATGCTAATTTTTTTTCTTTGTTAACTTTACATTGTCAGAATCGTTCAATATTCCCCAATATTGAGCAGCTTCTTATTGCCCTCCTCGCACTTGATGCACGTAAGCACACGGTATGCTATGAAGTTAAAAGGTTGGTTTTTGGAGCTTATACGCGCATGAATACTATTATTGTGTATTGAAGAAATCTACGATTGTGAACTTTATTATTTTAATAATAAAATAATAAACTTTATTATTAGATATATTTGGTTGTGGATTTTATTTTTAAGTCTTTGGCAATGAAATAAAAATGAGCATATAATTAAAAGGTTACTGCATTTGAATGGAAAAATATGAACTCGTTTTTTTCGGATAGATATACTGCACTCCCAAGGTCGTGCAATATAGTCATCCGAAACACTCGTTCATATTTTCTCATATAAATGCAGTAACCTATAAATATCATCTTGTAAAGGGTTGGATAGAAATCACCGGTTGGGAACATCCTCTAGTGGACATGGCAACATGAGGCCGGCTTGGTATTGTAGCATTAACACGTGAAAATATCCGGTTATTGACTGCACCATCAAAAGCGAAATTCTCAGGAATTGTGTCTACAATGATGAAGTGGAATTAACTGTTTAATCCACCCAGGTTACCTTTTCCAACAAATGTTTTACGAGCAATTACACAATTAAAACACATATGCTATCGTCTGTTATTTAACAAATCGCATCTGTTGGTGTAACAGTATGTGGGCGAATACGAGAACGAGCGTTTCAGACATTAATCATAAGTGTAGTTTTATTTGAATGTGATGCTAGGTTCGCATCATTGCCAGAAAGTTAAATATTCCACAAGTGCAATGTCTCTTTGGTCATAAACAAAGTAACAAAGTAAAACCAAAATGTTTTGTAAAACTTAACAAATGTTTAATTCACCAAAGTTATAAAATGAAAATTTAAGAAGAACCTATAGTATTGTGAATTGGAAAAAATCCGAAAATGTTCTATAAAAGTCCAAAATAATCTAAAGCTCCGGATAAATTCCAAGTCTTAGAGGGTAGTGGCCTGCCAACATTCTTTATGAATCAAAATGTCATTGTGCATAACTCCTTTGAATAAATTCACAGTAGTCCTAAAAAAATATTTTAGTCCAATGATCACTTTGTGATTCCAATAAAATATCCAAACAAATGTTTCCTCTTAAATTATATTTAAACACAACATATAATACAAGATAGGACTGATATAAGCACGATAACATATGAAATAGGAATCCAAAATAGGAATTAATCAATTGATCCATTCTCTTCTTACATGCAAGAATAAGGCCCTAAAAAGCAATTTTCTCCTACTCACTACGTGACATTTCACAATTATTCCACGTCCTAAAATAATCCAACCTGAAAGACCCATCCAATGGGACATAACATAATTCTTCTAAGAACCCACCTGACCCAACTAACCAACTGAAAAATTATTCCACATTTGTCAACAGGTTTATTTTAAATATTTTTATCAAAAACACACTATAGTGCAGCTGTGAGTGATTTTGTGACGATCGTATTATGACATTTATGTATATCAATTGATTAAATACTGTGTAAAAAGCAATCTTGAATAACACTAAGTAAGTAGAGTTTCTCATTATAAAATACGAGCGCTCAGTTATCTTCGTACATAGCATAACCAAATCCACTCCATTTTGAAACTCTCGCTCGGCAGTGATCGGTAGATCCCGGAAAGAATTACAAGTGACCTAAATTTGCATAATTATATGATATATTGTGTATACCGAAGATGATGATGTAGAACACAACCACGCTACCAAATCGCCCAACATGTCAAAAATGGTGGGTATAATGCTCTTGTTTTTCTTTATCCCTTTCCTATTTACTTTCTATTTTGAGAGGTAACGTGGTAAACATCTCGTTATGGATCCTATTCAATATCTTTATAATATAATCTATACCCTTGGATAAATATAACTGTATAATATCTTGTTAATCGATGATCACTACAATTTAAAGTCATGAACAAACATTACACACAATATAGATACAGTTATGTATGAAAGACATCGTAAAATATAGACATACGTAACAAAATTACATAATTTATATTATTGTACAACATTTATCACAGTAAAACTCAACTGATTGGAAATGCACCCGATCAATGTCGGTTTGTCGAGCAATTATATTACGAAATCACATTATTAGCATAATCGCTATGATTGTCCTTTGATATTACTGACGTGAAAAGCCGGAACAACAAATGCACAATGAAATCAACAAAATAACCTCGTTGATCATGAAATATAACTAGCGTAAATGGTCGTTAATGTGATTTGTAGGCTAGCGCGGAAGTAGCTGTTGATATTGGTGGTGTGGCAGGAATCATGGCTACGACAGCCATCATAGAATCACCAATCTGAATTATTGTCGGGGATTTTTAGATAGTAACCATTGCTCCTTATAGTGCTAGAAAAATGATTTTAATATATTACATTATTGAATACGTATTTATTCAGAATGTCTCGCCGGAAGGAAGTCGTAATACGAGTAGTGAACTTTTGGGAAGCTGTCTATTAGTATTTGAGACAATGATGGCAGAACTTCAAAAATCGCAGACAAATCCCAGCAAAAATAAGGAGAGTGGATTTACAAACAATAAAATTCCATTAATATTCCTTTAAAACACACACACACATACACACACACACATATATATATATATATATATATATATATATATATATATATATATATATATATATATATATATATATATATACAAAATATACACAATCGTGTTTACCATAACATTGTAAAAAACAGTTATGTTGATCACTGATCTAGGCTAATAGACACATCCTCCATGACTTTATCCACTTTCTTGGTTACTGACATTATTTTCACTTTCTTCGCAGATAATAATCAGTTGGCTGCTCATACACATGTACCATTTGACCAATATGATGAAAAGTTGTCGGGAATAGAGGCTGTGACCTTCATCAGTAACCCCGATCTAAATCCGCTACTTTCACACTGCTGCATGATAATCAGGACTCTCATGATGCTCGCAACACGAGACTAGGCAAGCACCGTGAAACGGCTGATACCTGTGAAGAAATTTAGGATAGGTGATGAACAGTGTGAAGTTTGCAGATCTCATTCTAACACATAGGCATTTTATGTTTATTTATGTGATTTTGCACGGGGTTGAATCCTTGGCTTGATTTTACTTCAGTGCATCTGTTTGGGACACGATTTATTATTAATGAGGTTCAGTTTGTTAACTATGTCAGGTAAAACCTCACAGTGAAGAATGGGTTTGTTTATCGAAACGCAAAGGATTTAAATGCTGCAGAGATTGTGGTTTTACTTACTGAAATATTTGTCATAAATTGATACTTTGCAGAGATCGGTATGTTAAGGAAAGATGGTATATACATATTTTTAGCCCTGGAAGGGTGTATATTAATAATGACGGTTAGATAAATCTGCGTTCTGACTGGATAATGTAATGTTTATGGGGGTATCCAAGGCGAGGCCTCCTGTTTAATTTTGAATTACACCGCAGCATAGTCAGTCTAGTTTCTACCCAAGGCAAAAGGCCTTTACTCCAGAGGTTGGCGATATCATTAGTAAAGATTGTCCAACGGACCTTTTGAGAGACACGTAATCATGTGTGAAGGAGACCGTTCTGCTAAAGTGAAAAGGGAATCGAAGCAAAATGTGCTGTGTCAAAATTTAATTCATATTTTTTATAAAAATATTCAGGTGTTTGAACTGATTTGTTTTAAATAATATGTGAATCAATTATGCTAAGAATTTACACTATTAGGTTTGTACCGTGTTTCCTGCTGAAGAATTGGTAATCAGTAATAGTGTGGAGTGAAGATAAGGAGTGGATTTTGTTTGATCTATTTCATTAACGAAGATGTGAATTCTTTTATCATATGAAATGGATAACATTAACCATTGAACAGCATGATGGTCTATATGGTACCTACGGATAAGCCGTATGTGTGCAAATGTTCGACATCTACTTCAAGATAGTGATTAATAGTTAACACTGCAGGGGCTTAATTGTCATTAAAAAAGAGCACACAGTGCTGTCAATCAATTAGTAGTGGTAAGCTAGTTCTGTTGGAGAAATGCATTACTTTTTCTACTATGTAAATTTGCCTATGGAAAAAGAAAAATCGAGGTTATGTAGACAAATACGGTTCATACGTATTGAATGCTAGACTATTACCTTAAACCGATTCGCAGTATGGTCTGTTGTGAACTGTGATGCTGGCTATTGAATTCTGAGTAATCTAGAGTGTGATTATTCAGTTCAGGATGTTTGGAGGGGGAAGACGAACAGATAGTTAGGCTGCATTTATACTATTTTAACAGGAAAATAGCTTCCACGTCTGAACGTAAGAGTGAACGATCAGAGATAGACTGGACGATCGAGAGAAGCCACCTAAGGCGGCGACACATGAGTAGACCAAGAGGAAACAAGAGTGTTCCTGTACAAATCGACCCCAACCGACAAACTGTGTTGAATCTGAAGAGTGATCCGTAACCATTAAAACTCGAAACGCTCATTAGATCTCGCAATGAAATTTTCCGATCTAAGTAAATGGAAATAATAATTGCATTTTAGAGTTAGGTGTTAAGTGACCCACCCCCATGGAATTCTTGAAATCATTTACTAAGGTTACACAGCTGTAGGTTCATAAATAATTCATATTCTCCAAGAGTCTCTACAGAAATTAGCAGATGTACATAGCTTGTCAGGGGTTAAGCAACTTTACCAATGTCGAAGTGAATTTACTGTTTGCAGTACTCAGATTTACAACGAAAAATAGAACCAATACACACACACACATACACACACACACACACACACACACACACACACACACACATATCTATATATATATATATATATATATATATATATATATATATATATATATATATATATATGTATGTATGTATGTATGTATGTATGTATGTGTGAATACATACATACATACATACATACATACATACATACATACATACATACATACATACATACATACATACATACATACATACATACATACATACATACATACATACATACATACATACATACATACATACATACATACATACATACATACATACATACATACATACATACATACATACATACATACATACATACAGAGAGAGAGAGATTATACAAAGTCGATCTCAAATCAGGGTCTTTAAGTCCATCATCTACCACTTTACCCTTTTCATTGCTCGTAGCAACCAAAACCAGACAATCAAGCAAGACCATTCAAAACTGCAAACCACTGCTTTTTTCAAATCTGTATGAAGTACTTTCTATTTTAGTTTTTCTTTCCTAAGGCCGATGTATCAATTGGTATTCGACTTCTGTTTTTTTATTATACTATGATACATTTTTTCTAAGGCATCTGATGATGGATATTTCCCAATTTCTTTATATTTCTATGCACATAAAAGCTATTGTCTTTTTCCTATTAGTCGTATATGTTTGAGTCCTAATCCGCTTTGCGTTAAGTCCATGATATATGTGCAATAATACTAACCATTATGTCCACCCATTTTGCAACTTTGTGCAAGAGCAAGTAAAGCAGAACATCGTCTTATTAAAGTGTTTTACAGATATCGAACCCGCTGTACCAACTGAGCCACGAAAACTCTCATTGATTCAGACAGCACAGAAAGTTAGCACAGGTTGATCATTAATCTAAACACAAAAGGAAAGTGTAATGTCCTCTGATATCTGAATACATTCTACTTAAAATGGATATACCCTCAAGGCAACTGATTATGCTAATAAGAGAAAATGTTTTATGTGTACAATACAAAAAGAATAAGCATGCAAATATGGAATGAATATGTAACAACCTTTTGAGAAAATATTTTGCAGGATCAATCAATATCAACTCTTCTTAAAGCCCCAATGCCGCCGTTACATGCCAAATTCCCCGAATATTAATGAATCTTGAAAGATATTGGTCCTAAATATCGGTTTCAGTTAAAATAGGTAATATCGACGTTTCATCAAATTATGAACCATGCAATTTCTCCATCGGACTGAGAAAACCGGATATTATTCACATGTGTACAAATTAATTCGATGTTGATCGGCGACATTCTTGGGTCAACCGATTTCAGTCGAATGCTGACAAACATGATTTTATGATGTTACCATTGTAAATATAATAAAATAACACCACAATATGTCGGAGTGCCTCAGCTTATGTTCGCCCTTCATTATATATTGCAGCGCCCCAGCTCATCGTCAATATTGACCGGAGTCTTATTGTTATCTAATGCACGCTTTTTCATCTCATATCAGCTATAAAAGTACAGGCATGCCTCTCGAACCAATCTGTACACCGTGTGTTAATGTTGTTCTAATCAGATTAGTCACCAACGTAATTTGTTGAATATATCTCATTACTAATTTTGGAGTACTCAGGAAAATGATAGGAATTATCAGCAACTGCTTGGACGGAATTAAGGGATGTCACCTCTTAATTCTAAAATGAATATTTGAACGTTGTTTAAATCTGACAATTGGATAATTTCAAAGAATGTTTTATGTCAGATAATCATATCAACCAATAATTTCCTTCCTTCCAAACTTTAGTTACATTGAAAGAATAGTTAAATTTATGAAAAGCTATTAATTTGGGGCTTTATAGCTAGTAAAATCATGCTATAATATATGATGTTCTTGTTTATTTATTGATTGTGAGCGGAAATATTAGCCTCTTTGTAGTAATTTGAATGAGAGACGGTTCTCAAGAGAAATCAAGCAAATGTGCAAAAGTTTCATTTATATTACTTATGGAAATAATTCGAATAATTCATTTAACTGAAGGTAGGTTATAAACCTGATCAATTTCAGTCTTCAAATATCAGTAAGTGCAGCAACGTGCTGCACAAGGGTAAATTAATAGAACTTATTCGATTTCGCGAACAACGTAGAATAACAGGGCACTAAGTCAATATTTTTCTTTTGAATTTTACAAATTTATATATGCAATTATGGTATGAAATTACACCAATACACAGCTAGTTATGCTTGCTGTCTGAATAGAATAATGTATATAGATTGGATAGCAAAATATTTTCTTTTCAGTTAATACCTGATCTTTATCTTTTCAATTGCAAGTCCCTCCAAGTTCATTCTTTTAATTTTACTATGATAAATGTTTCATTAGTTTGTAGTTTGGAAAACATCTTCCGTTCATTTTTCTTCAAAACTGAATACGCATGTTCTTATTGTATTGTGTACATTAAATTAGCAAACTGGAAGAAGATTAAAACGATTTAAAACCGTCATAAGCACATTCTTATTGGTTTTCTAACTAACGGAAAGAGCAAAAGATATTTTGGCATTTGTGACTTCAAATGGACTCTACCAGTACAAAGTAATGCCTTTCGGGATGAAGGGTTCTCCTAGTACTTTTCAACACCTTATGAATATGATTACTTCTGGTCTAGACATTTGTGATGTATATATTGATGATGTCATCATTTACAACAACACCTGGAAAAAATCTAACCACGATTTGGAAGTTCTTTGACAGACTCACGGATGCAAATTTGACTATTAATTTATCTAAAAGTGAGTTCTGCGGTGCGTGTGTTACTTTTCTAGGACATTTTGTGGGACATGTTTATATATATATATATATATATATATATATATATATATATATATATATATATATATATATATATATATATATATATATATATATATATATATATATATATATATATATATATAAAGGTTAAGGCTATTTTTAAATTTCATGTGCCTGTTAATAGGAAACAGCTGATGCAATTTATTGTGTATGGCTGGGTACTATCACAAATTTTGTCCTAATTTTTCTGATATTGTAGAACCTCTGACAAATATGCTCAGAAAGAAAAAACAAATTTCTTTGGAGTGAAAAATGTCAAGAGGCTTTTGATGGATTAAATGCCTGAAAGTGCACCAGTTTTAATAGCTCAAGATTTCAGTCAGCCGTTCAAACTATATGTGGATACATATAGTATGCATGTTGGGGTTGGAGCAGTTTTGCTTTAAGATAACAAAATTGGTGTTGAATAACCAGTGTGTTACTTCTCTAAGAAATCAAATAAACACCAAAAACACTACGTAACAATTGAGAAGGAATGCTTGGCTTTAATGCTTGCTTTACAGGATTTTGAAGTTTATTTTAGCTTGGCTCCTTCACCAATTGTTGTATTCAGTGATCCACAAACCCCTCACTTTCATCAGCAGAATGAAAAATAAAAATCCAAGTCTGTTTAGATGGAGTTTATTTTTGCAAGAGTACAATCTTGACATCAGGCACATTAAAGGAAAATATAATTTGATTGCATATGCACTTTCCCGTGTATTTAAATGTCATTTGTATATATACCTTTGTGTAAATTCATAAGAGTTCTTCTAATGCAATTTTTCTACCTCATGTATAATTACATCTGGTGAAAAAGAAAGCTTTATTACAAAATTTTTCTTTTCTTCTTTCTGGAGGAAAGTGTTACGACCCTCAATTAAAATTATGTGTTAAGGAATGAATTATTTATAAATCTTTTATATTTCATTTTTATTTCATTTTTTATCATTAAATGTATTTATTATTATTATTATTATTATTATTATTATTATTATTATTATTATTATTATTATTATTATTATTATTATTATTATTATTATTATTATTATTTTTATCATGGGTCTAATATTTTGTTAGAAATAGCGTGTTTACTTAAATCGTAAATGTTACTCATGTAAGCACGAGCTTTGCATGATATTAAATTCGTCTCAAGTAAACATTCAGAAGTAGCTATGTAATTGTTTGGCTGTTACGTCTCTAAGAAATTAAATAAACACCAAAGGAACTACTCAACAATCGAGAAGGAATTCTTGGCTTTACTGCTAGAATTACAGCATTTTGAAGTTTATTAAAGCTAAGCTCCTTCTCCGTTTTTTTTGTTCAGTGATTACAAGCCCCTTACTTTCATTAGCAGAATGAAAAATAAAAATCAAAGTCTGTTGAGATGGAGTTTGTTTTTGCAAGAGTACAATCTTGACATCAGGCACATTAAAGGAAAATATAATTTGATTGCATATTCACTTTCCCGTGTATATAAATGTCATTTTTATATACACCTTTGTGTAAATTCATAAGAGTTCTTCTAATGCAATTTTTCTACCTCACGTATAATTTACATCTGGTGAAAAAGAAAGCTTTCTTACAAAATCTTTCTTATCTTTTTTATGGGCGGGGAAGGGGAGTGTTACGAGCCTATAGTTTAATTATGTGTGTTAAGGAATGAACTCTTTATAAATCTTTTGATTTCATTTTTATTTCATTTTATATCAATAAATGTAGTTATTATTATTATTATTATTATTATTATTATTATTATTATTATTATTATTATTATTATTATTATTATTATTATGTTAGCATGGGTCTAACATTTTGTTACAAACCTCGTGTTTACTTAAATCGTAAATGTGACTCGTAAGCACGAGCTCTGTATGATAGTAAATTCGTATCAAGCAAACATTCAGAAGAAGCTATGTTTTTGATTGGCTGATACTTGTTCAGGTTTTCCTAATATCCAGATAGATTGGGAAATCACACGTGTCCTTCGTGTGTGTACATGAAACGACGTATTAGTTTCTTTTATATGCTTAGTTATCTGCAAGAAAGTTCGATCGTAGCTGTAAGTGCAGTTCAGTCACCGTTTTCAACATCTTAGAGAGCAACATAGCTTTAATTACCTTAAAAATGTATTTTTGTGCTGGAAGAAGTTGTATGTTCGTATGTCTACGTCGAACGACAGGTGTCTTTTGTTTGTGGAGGTAATTGTACTTCATCTACTTTTTAAAAAATAATTATTTTTTTCCTTGTGAACTACACAACTGACTTTGGACACGACATTTTGCTGAAATTTTTTCTATTGGAACTGAATATTTCAAATTGTGATTGACAGTGAAAATTCTGGACCTTTGTGTTAGCCTTCATCTGACGTCGTCATCCGCCATCTTCAACCGGAAATGAGTTTCAGACTGTATCAAATTAGAATTGTATATTCACGGGACTTGTGTGTTTTCGTAACTTTGAAACAAAATTTTGGATCTCCGTCGTAATTAGTAAGTCTTTTTTCATAAATTTACCTTTTCTCCGTGTTTCACGGAAAATAGATTATTTTTGTTAAAATTTCCAAAGCTTGTTGTCTTCGTTCTTTCTTTGTGTTACTTTGAATGAGCCGATACGTAACATAAAGAAATTCAGTTTTTTATATCCTTTGCATATTTTTATGTTCGTGAAATATAACTTAAGTGATGATTAAATTCCATTCAACTTTTTACATGGAGAAAAAAAACAAAGCTGTCCTCCTTGTTTGATGACTTACTTAATATTTTCTATATTCGACAACTTAAAAAACGTTTAGTAGAATTGGGTTGTATTCAGTACAAGGTGGATGAATATTGAATGCATGTGTCCAATTTAAAGAAAATAAACTAAATTATTAAACAAATATTACCTGAAGATAAAAACATGATATATTGATATTATTTTATAATTTTCTTATTAAAATGCAATTAAAATTTCGCAAGAACATAACTTGCACTGGTTGCAAAAAGACATTAAAAGTTAGCATTGTAATATGTCGCAGGTAGATCAGTGATACATACAAACAACAACCACAAATGCATGTATCTACTCTCTCTCTCTCTCTCTCTCTCTCTCTCTCTCTCTCTCTCTCTCTCTCTCTCTCTCTCTCTCTCTCTCTCTCTCTCTCAGCATTATTAAATTATTTGCGGGTCTTTAATTGAATCATATGAATAACAATAAAAATTTGGCTACTGATCTATCTCCCTTTCTGTCTCTCTATGTCATACAGTTTCAGGTACACACAGATTGATTATTGAGGTGAGCGCAATTTTGTATGCTCTTCACTGAGGAGAAGAATGGACAACAAGTCAAAAAGAAAACAAAACTTAACAGTTCTGGGAGTTTTTTTTAACTCCAACATGGAGAAGCAAACATCATAAACGATACTAACCATATAACTTATTTACTAATTTATTTATTCAACTGTTTCGTCTTAAACTGGATTTAACGAATAGATAGGCCATTGTTTGTGGTAATTAAGAAGCAAATCCCGCTTGGAGTTAATAGTTCTAATGGGTGAGTTACCTAACCCAGTTCTTGGCATGATGCATGGATTGAACTTAAAATAAGGACACTAATACATTTGACAGTAAAAAGGTCCAAGGTCAGAATGAAACTAGATTAGCACAAAATAGTTTGCCCACAGTTAATTTAACTTTATAACAATTATATTGAACAAGAAAGACCTTTTGCACTCCGGGCATGAAAAACTCCTAGTAAACATGGAAAATGGTTTTGTAAACAAAAGTTAATAAAGCGCCAAAAATGGCAAAGAAAATTTCGAAAAAGTCTCATGATATGGAAACGTACTTAACATATAGTGAACTAAATCTCTGAAAGTTTCATTTCAGAATGTCCCAAATAATGATGTGGGAAGTTGCAACATTTTCTTTCAACAAAATTCACTACGACTTTACCTTTGTATGCGAAGAAAATAACCTACAAAAAGTAAAAAGGCAAAGGTTACTCGGACTCAGTTGCCAATGCTATCACTTTTAAATGATCGAATATAACCTTTTGTATGGTGCTAAATAGCCTAACAGTGCTGGTGCGCCGTAAACATTCAGTCAACTAACCAACCAGTCGTTTCTGGTCTGTATCAGCCTACGGGTCTGAGGATAATAATAATAATAATAATAATAATAATAATAATAATAATAATAATAATAATAATAATAATAATAATAATAATAATAATAATAATAATTGCTTGTACTTATGCACCAAGCTTTTGCTTGTACAAGTGCGCATGGTCCCAAAACATTTTTGTCATATCCTTTTTTATGTCTTTAAATTATTTATTCCCTAGTTGTGTGTTGTGTTTACATGTGAGTATACTTTCTTTGTAGGGTGTATGGGTAAATGGTACAGTAGCATGTGTTTGTGTGAAATTACCTGGCGCACGATTCCATAAGAAATTTGAACCTGCAAATGGTGTCATGCTTGGCAAGTAATTAACAACCATCAATCAATAACATTTTAGCTGGCCTTAAGGTACCAACTCAAAGCAAATTAGCCAGTTTACCACTATTGGTCTGCAGTGTTCAAATTTTATTGTATTGATCGTTTCGTGCAGATTCGGAGAGACAAAGAATACGCCACTACTTCATAATGTCTTATTTCCTGGTGCTAAATACGTGTATTATTCCTATAGACTATCCTTTGATGAATTTAATCACGATTGTACATAAGACGACAGTGAGACCAAATTTTTATTAACCGTGGAATACTGAGATTAACTTCCGTAATAGACAGGAAGAATGTTATAAATAATTTATTGAAACGAACCGTATTTACACATGAAAGCTGTACATTCATTTACGGTAGTACTGTGAGTCAGGTTGTAACAAATGAGTTAGTACAATCGTACAGGTAAATCTTCAAGACATTGGATGCAAACCTGATTGCATAATGGATGCGACTTTACGTGGATATTTTCTTGCTTTTGCATGTTTACATCTGGTATGCGCCGCATATAATGATATAGTACTTAACACAACTATTGGCATAATTCATGGTCTTGTAGAAAATGTCACAAGAAATGGATCAGAGCACCAGGTATTAAAATTTCTAGGAATTCCATATGCTGAGGCTCCAACGGGAGAAAATAGGTTTAAGAAACCTGTGCCACTTGAAAGCTTGGCTTCACCTTACCATGCTACGACAATGAAGTCAGCATGCTGGCAAGTGGAAAACATCGACAGAAGAAAAATGGTTGATCAATCGGAGGACTGCTTATATCTCAACATCTATATACCAGGTACATTTAAGGCCAACAAAATCACAAGGTATCCAGTGATGGTTTATATCCACGGAGACAATTTTGTATCCGGGGCGGCAAATTTCTACAGTGGAGATATTTTAGCGTCATTTTATGACGTAATAATTGTGACATTTAATTATCGGTTGTCACTGTTCGGTTTTCTAAGTACAGAAGAGGAAAATAGTAAAGGAAATTACGGGCTTTGGGACCAGCAAATGGCAATCATGTGGGTACATGAGAATATTGCCGAATTTGGAGGTAACACAAATGCTATTACGCTTATGGGATCATCTGCTGGTGGCGCAAGTGCGTTGCTTCAGGCATTGTATGCTGGTAATGATGGGCTGTTTCAAAGAGTTATTTCGCTTAGTGGATCTCCATTGGCTCCTTGGGCAACATCGCACCAGTCAAAACTCAAAGATCCTTATTTCACACTCAATTGTACTGACTCAGCGTATGAGAGCTTTTTGGACTGTCTTCGGACCTTGAAGGAAGAAGATCTTGTTCAAGCGATGAACAAACTAGAACCCTTTCAGTTTCTTCCCACAGGTGATGACTTTTTCTTACCGCAGCCTGTAGCAGCCCTGATTGAAAGTATATCTCAAGAAAGTGTGCTGTTCCACGAAGTAGATTTCCTGACGGGCGTGAACAACCTGGACGGTCTGTTGTTCTTGCAACGGAAACTGCCAGACATACTTGGCACCGAGAATTTCTCTTCTCCAGATTGTATCGTGTCAAGAGATCAGTTTCAAAGTAAGACAATTCCATTTATTCTGGAGAATGAATATGGTTTCGTTTCAGAGGCTATGAGATCTTCGACTATTTTACAGTATACCAACTGGCAAGATCCAGAAAATAATAACACAAGAAGAAATAACTTAGTTAACCTTTCAACAGACTACAACTTCTTGGTACCTGCAGTTAAAATAGCCAACCAGCATGTTGTTTATAGCACAACAGCAAAAACTTTTTTCTACGAATTCAGATTACGCCCTTCCAGTGATACGTTAAGCCCAGCTTGGGTTCTCGGAGCTGTTCACGGTGTAGAAACGGATTTTATCTTCGGTTTTAGCCCAGAAATGAGAAAGTGGCAAAATATGTCTGAGGATTTTAAACCAACGGATGAAGAGAAGACTTTAGCAAATCATATTGCTACCGCTTTCACCAACTTCGCGAAGACTGGGTAAGAAATTCTCTCTCTCTCTCTCTCTCTCTCTCTCTCTCTCTCTCTCTCTCTCTCTCTCTCTCTCTCTCTCTCTCTCTCTCTCTCTCTCTCTCTCTCTCTCTCTCTCTCTCTCTCTCTCTCTCTCTCCTTTACCCCAGGGGGTTCAAGCTCTTTCCTTATTGCCCCTGAATGTGGGTAAACTAACAAAATATGCATTATTATATATTAAATTACATTATCACATTGCCAGTACATTTTACCCATAGAGTGTGCAGTTTCATATTCTTGATATTATAACATGTGAACATATTACTATTGGGAATCTGATTGGTCCAAAAAAGCCCATGAAATTATTATGCAGTATTATCTTTATGACTGGCTGCAATCGTGGGAAAACCTTTTAACACCACCATCTGGAATGTTTTGTTTTCAATGAACATTGTGGCGGTCACTTTACTTGCGAAAACAAAATAAGGGAAAATTATCTCGGCTGTCTGAATATGGACAATTCCCCTCACACACACACACACACACACATGAGTTTGTTTCAATATTACTAAAAGAAAAATGGCATAGCGTAAAACTCCAAGAAAAGAATAGCAACAAGAAGTAAAACTAAAGGTATTAGTCATTTGACAACGAGTGTGTAGGAGAGGGGTGTAACATAAAATCCATTCTGTATACAAGCGTGGTTTAAATGTTAACTTACAGAAGTAAATAAACTCACATCTGTTCACAGAAGAATGTGGACATAAACCGGGCTTGCAACTGACAGAACTTTATTTAATCACATCATATTTGTACGCGATAAATATGTGATACAAATCCATCTCTAAAATAAATTTGTTATGTCTTTTGTACAGTCTTTTATTCCAAACCAAAATCTGCAAATATCCCGTCCAAATACATTACAATAAATATCGGAATTTCACATGAAAGTCTCAACAATGCAATGTTTCATTGTGAAAGCGACATGTTTGGGTGAGCGTGTACTCTATACATATTGTGTACCGTATCCAGCAATGTGACATCAGCGTGTACTCTATACATACTGTGTACCGTATCCAGCAATGTGACATCACATGCATTGATCATTCTGTTTTTAAAAGTAATTTTGTTGTTATAAAATGTTCTCTTTATTAGGATGGACGTTTGTTCCTTGATTTATAGTTTGTTAGAAAGGTACAAAGTTTTTTCACTTTATTTTATGCACAACAAAAGAAAGGTGGATAGTCTGTCAGAATGAACAAAGTTATTCATTCTTCTTTTTATCTAAATAATTTCAACTGAAATATAACGTTTAGAAAACTATGTAATCAAGAGATTCTCAAACGGGTAATAATTTAATAATAAATTAAATTTAAAAACAACTTCTCAAATGGTTAATAATTCAATATGAAATAAATGAAACTCCTTAAATAATGTCCAGCTTTTGCTCGCCAAGACTCTCACACAGCTGGACATTATTCAACTCGTTTCATAAATTCAATATTAAATAAAAAACCATTTGTGATCCTCTATAAGTGAATAATGTTACCAATTAGGAAACAAATAAACAAAAAAATGCTCAATCGGCACATGCAGTTCTAATATTCAAGTAAACCTGAAGTAAAAGAAACTGTTGCAGGTGTACCTCTCTGCATCATAACACTAGATTGATGATTATATTTCAGCAGTATGGTTCCCTGGCAATACTGTATTTGACCATGTCCCAAAAATATATGGCGTATATTAGCACTCAGAAAGTGTCTAGCAATGCAATAAAAGCCAAATTTCTCAACTGTATATACATTGTTGTTTCATGCGTATTGCTAAATCAATTTTTAAGTGCAAGTTCAATAATGCCTTCGCCATAATTTTCGTATTGATATTATTGATGACAATAAATATCCCACTAATTGAACTAGCTGCATTTGCCTATTCTAGCGCAGATATACTATCGACGCAGTTGCTGGGTTTCAGAGGAGCGGAGTATAGCGCAATGAAACATCCAATGTATCGTTTTCTTGATCTTATAGATGTTTAGAATGAGCCACCCATAGATTTCGCTGATGCATTGTTACAGTTAAAATCAACAATTTTTAAGGACGCAATCGAAATGAATTATGAGAGTAATATGAAACCAACATTATTGGTATCAAATTATAATGAATGTCTGGTTGGCACTCAAATTTGGTCACATGCATATACATCCGATCAAAAAAAAAACATTTAAAATTAAATGTGGTAATTTTGTAATTTGTAGTTCTCAGGCATATAATCTATAATCTAAATCTTAGATTTACTGAGTACATTTAATGATGAAATTAGTGAAATAAGCATGATCAACAATATAGTTAAAACAATGTAGTATATAGTAAAAATTACCTATTTGATATGTAGGCTGAAATAAGAATTGCCAAATTTGAAGTAAAGAATGAAGAATTGCTTATTTGATATGCAGCATGAAAGAAGAAATGCCTATTTTATGTGCAGTATGTAGTAAGAATTGCCCATTTGATGTACAGCATGTGGTAAGAAGTGCCTATTTGATGTACAGCATGTGGTAAGAATTGCCCATTTGATTTACAGCATGCAAGAAGAATTGCCTATTTTATGTGCAGTATGTAGTAAGAATTGCTCATTTCATGTATAACAGTAGTAAAAAGATGCCAATGTGATATGCAGAATGAATGAAGAATGGCCTATTTGACATGCATAATTAAGGAAGAATGGCCTTTATGATAGGCAGCATGAAAGAAGAATTGCCTATTTTATATGCAGCGTGTAGTTAGAAGTGCCTATTTGATGTACAGCATGCAAGAAGAATTGCCTATTTTATGCGCAGTATGTAGTAAGAATTGCCCATTTGATGTATAACAGTAATAAAAAGATGCCAATGTGATATGCAGAATGAAGGAAGAATTGCCTATTTGATATGCAGTATGAAGGAAGAATTGCTTGTTTTATGTACAGCGTTTAGTAAGAAGTGCCCATTTGATGTACAGTATGCAAAAAGAATTGCATATTTTGAAATTTCTGGAGTAGATATTGAGACGAACCAGACAGAATTGAGTTACGATAGTCCAGTCTTGAAAGTGCTACGAAACACAAGTATTTTAGTGGCATCAACTGAAAGATACTTGCAAATGGAGCTGATCCGTTTCAGCTCAAGATATGCAGCCGCCTTGCATATGTCAATGACATGTTGGAACAATGAGAGAGTACTGTCAAGATAACAACTAGGTTTCGTATTGACTGTGAATTTCATGTTGGCATTGTTGATATTTATTGTCTGAGGTAAAGGATGTGAATGAGAAAGTCTTTGTGTTGTAATCAGAATGGCTTCTGTTTCTTTTCATCATCATCTGCAGCTTGTTACATGTCATCCATGATTTCACATTGGAAATGCACCTCTCTACGCCTTGGATGGTAGCATCGACTTCAGTTGGATGGCTAGATTTGTATATTTTGGTATCACCAGCATATAATTGGTGAGATACTGGATGAGGATGTATGAGTGTATAAAATGAAGAGAACAGATCCAAGAACACATCCCTGTAGAACACCACAACATAGATCAACTAGGCTGGAGTGTTTTTCATTTGCGGATATAATTTGTGTCCTGTTGACCAAGTAGAACTTGAATCATAGTAAAGCCGTATCATGAATGACAAATACGTACTTGAGACGGTAAAGTAATATATCATGGTGTATAGTGTCAAATGCTGCAGACAAGTCAAGGAGAGTAAGGACTGGAATCTTCCACTATCGGAAGCAGAGAGGTCATTGACTACTTTCAGAAGAGTAGTTTCAGTACTGTAGTAAGGGCGATATGCAGACTGTACATTGCGAAAAAGACTGTTTGAAGTTAGATGGCAATATGAAGGCAATATTGGATTTAAGCACTCAAGCAGCAATGATGTCGGAAT
This sequence comes from Potamilus streckersoni, assembly GCA_016746295.1. Classification (NCBI taxonomy): domain Eukaryota; kingdom Metazoa; phylum Mollusca; class Bivalvia; order Unionida; family Unionidae; genus Potamilus; species Potamilus streckersoni. Next base: position 94,009 of record JAEAOA010000725.1, read on the forward strand.
ATGATCAAGTTCGCATGACTTTGGTGCACTTTTTATCACGATTGTACATACTAAATCCAAATAGATAGATTCAAATGCTGCTAACGGTTGTGCTGAAATTCTGTATCGCAACTGTATGATGACGACGAGTCAATTGAAATTGTGTTTTCAAGTTTATCTCTAATGGTTTGTACTTTGTCACGGAAGAAATTTGCAAACAGGACCGGAAGGTCGACTAGAGAGAAGGTAACTGGAAGTGGTGTACATTTGTTCTTTGACATTAGCTTGTTAGTAACCTCAAATAGCTCTTTGCAGCTGGAACTTTACGTGAAAATGCAACAAAGAAAAACTAATAGAGGAAACAAGTAATACAAAATACCAGTAGGTAAGGATTATTAGTACCATAAAAATAAACGAATCTAAATGACTTAGATAAAAGGCCTTTAAGCGTACAAAGAGAAATATTTTTCATTGGATGGTCGTAATGCTGGATAAGGTTCGCATGTTTTCATGAAGTCGAACAAAACTTGTTGTACATACTCCCTTTCATCAAATAGCTTTTGTAGAATAGAGACTGGCACGATTTTTCAAGTATCAGGCGTTATGTGATCTGCATTTTATTTGTCTATATTTAACCTAGAATAAGTATTAATTTGTCTGTTTTAACAGTATCAGTCACGTTTAAAACGTTCTTGAAGAAACTAAAACTACCAGGCACATGGAAACATAGTAATATTTCAAGAATATATAACAGATTCGAGGGCAAAATTTAAATATGATGCTCATTGTTATATTATCTTTCTGATACTGAGTGACATGGTTTTAATAATGGGTAGTGTTATTTGCCATGGGAAAAAAAAAGGTTGAAAGAAATTTACTGACGTTTTACATTGGGATTAAACACTATTAAGCATATAAATTAACAGGGGACATCATTCAATTGGGAGGGAGTCAACAAATGACTGTTTGCTTCCTATTCCATTGTGACTACCACGGCTAACACTTGTTCCTTCACTACGTCCTACAAAGTCTTTTACAGCGATGCAAGCTGTTTTGACTCTTACCTATATGGCACCGATCCACAGATCCCGCCTTTCCCGTACTGGCAGTCAATGCCTGATTGGTAAGGCGCAACTGACCGTACAGACTGAGTTCAACCACTCGTCTTTAATTACATGTACATGATATAGAGCACGTGTTGAATTACTCATTAATGTAGATAAAGCTATAACAGTAATTGTCTTTTCTTGTTCTTTAAACAGTCGTTTATTCCTTTTATCATTCTCTAACATTACAGTTTTTTTAAGATTGCCTCAAAATTTCACTTCCAGTTCTATTTATTGCCCAAGTAGTTGTGGTTTTGTTCATGCAATATTTCCGCCAGTTATTGTAATTGATCCATATTGTTGTAACTTTCTTTTGTACACCTCTTTATGATTCCTACCACTTTGTCTTACTATTCGAGTATCAACTGGCAGAGATTCTGCTGACGAATTGGCAAAGAATCATATGTGAATGAGCTTTGGCCTATGAACAAAAGCAAAGGTTTTACAGTTACTTAATAAACTGCTAAGGAATCTAGAATGACAAATTTAAATGCTCACGATACAACACGAGATTTTATGACGAGGAGTGGAAAGTAACAAGTAAATCAACTGCTGAAGTCTAGAATAAAGACAATTAAGCATAGCTTGTTTAAATGGCGCTTACAAGGCAAGAATCCGATTGTAAAGAGTTAAAAAAAACGATGAAATAAACTAAAAGCTAAGAAGACTAAGGAAATTTTCGTAAATCCTGGAGGTGTTAAAATTTTCAGTCTTGTTTCCTATCACATGATTTCTTATTACATAGATTTTATCGAATCAATAATTTACAGTTTAAATAATAAATCAAAGACTGATTGTATAACATCCAATATAACCATACACTTCAAATAATATTATCATTTGAATTCCTACAGTTGTATATGATAAAAAAACAAGTGGAAAATAAAAAAATGAAAAGAAAATATTTAAATTGTTACTAAATATGTGTGTACTTGTTGCATTATTGCTGATGTTTTATGCCTTTAACTACATTTGCTATGACAAGCCTAATTTTAGAAGCAAATGCCTATCGCGAAATAAAATCTTCCAAGAAAATCACCAGAAAAAAACAAAAGAGATTTAAAACAAAAAGTTTAAAGTGTTATTAGGCATGCATCCTTATGTCTTAAATGATTCAATGCTTTTGCTGGATGCTTCTACATGTTTGCTTGAAGTATGTCTGTTCTTTCTTGACCTATCATAAATCGAATGTCCACCAAGCGAAAACGTTATTTTCTTTTTATGGACCAGAAAAATCATTACAAATTTAAATAAAACCTAGAGTAATTGGTAACTTTGCAAAATTCGAAAGATCCACTTAAATTCAAATTTGGAAAATAATTTATAAAACATTTACAAGAAAAATTCATGGAAACCTACAAGATCAGAATTTATTGAGGATATACAAAAAAGTTGCATAGAATATGGGCACGGTGGATTATGGAATACTAAATACGAGTATAATAATGTTATCTCAGTCGATATGGCTGCATGTTATCCTGGGAGTTTTCTTGGATGTGGAGAATGTTCTAAATACTTTGACAGATTCGGACACCTACACATGACATGACCAGAGTTTCGATAAATGGACCCTTACCAGATTTTGACTTAACCGGATTTGCATATGTAGAATCATTTCAGTTCGCAAAAGATCTCCATCCGATTACTTATGCTTGGTTTGGAAGACATTTTTCAGAAAAATGTTGGACTCCAATAGTATTATTAAGATATATGATTGATGCTGGAATTTTAGTATCGTTAAGGGTTAATGAAGCGATTATATCCTATAGTGCACAAAAGCAAGTTTGGTTACCAGAACCGGACAGATTTAATATTAATGATGCCATGAAAGAATTTCTTGATCTTGCCGAAGATGACATTATTAAAATTACTAATAATATACGTAAATGCAGGGATGCGCACGATGAAAAACGTGCAAAAGATCTTGGTAGAAAGATAATCGGCAAGTTTACTCAAGGCAGTTCATACGGTCATAAACGGCACTGCGTAAGATTGATTATGGACGATGCTGAGTTAGATTTTATAATTAATGATACAACGGAGAAAAACACATTTATAAGCCGAAGTAATGCTTATTTAACGGATGGGACCAAACTAGGTACCATTGTGAGCTATATTGAGGGCGACTCACCGCAGTTTACTCATTTAAGATCTTCAATGCTAGCCTATGTTTCTATAAATTTACTGTCTATGATAAATAGATTTCCTCGTTACGCTGTTAGAGTTGCTACGGATTCATTTTATATAAACAAAAAATATAAGGATTTGTTAAATCCGCTACTCGGTAATGGTGAGTGGGAAACATGGAGGATAAAGCAAGAAAATATACTAAGTTATTCTGAATTTGCTGACGTTGAAATTAAGGAAATATATTACAGAAATAATAATCCAATATCAAAGTCATCTGCACCATCTGTGTACGATCCTGTAGCTAGACATAAGACCGTTTATCTTAATGGATGTGGAGGGTTAGGTAAAACAACTCGTGCGATTAAATTATTTATGAACAACAATTCAGATATGATTGTTTTGACACCTACACATAAACTAGCCAGAGAGATAAAAGAACGAGGGGTAAATACATGTATATATCATAGTTTCTTTAGATGGTATGGAGATACGTGGACTCCTGAGCGAATGGGTGAAAAATATATACCTAAGTATATTATATGGGACGAGATATGTACGGTGTCGTCAGAAACACTAAAAATATTCCTTGAATGGTTATTAACAAAAAACACGGCTGTGATTATGTGTGGTGATCATGGTCAACCACCACCTTTTCTTGGACAGTCTCCACATGAATGGCCAAAGAATAATGTGAATTATTATGAAGAAATACATGATGATCATAGAGCTATTGATGAACCGCTGAAAGAACTTAAAAGATTAATCAGACTACAACCAGATAAAATACAATGTGAGATAATGCGTGAGATAATTCCAGAAACTACCAGAAATGATTTATGGACTTTATGGAGACCTACTGATTTGATAGTCGCAAGTAGAAAGATAGTTCGTGATGAATTGCAAAAGAAATTATTTACGTTACATAAAGAAAAGTTTTCAAATCTACCAGTACCATTATGTTATCGCTCAGCAGATACTCGACGACAGAATATTCATGTTGAAGTTCCTGGGGGAGATACTGAACGTATCCGAGTACAAAATCTGGTATTGAATGATATTATTTTGATAGATATCAATTATGTTGAGAGCACATTGAGTATAGATAAATCACCGTAGATGTTATGATACGCTATAACGATTCATTCGTCACATGGATTAACTATCTCTGATACAAATATCTGGATTGTAGATGATCGAATCGAATGGTCAAACTTAGTCTATCTCGCAGTATCTCGCGTCAGAAGAATAACTCAACTACATAGAATTGTTATAGATTATTTGATAACTGAGGAGATTACTAATGACGCTGATGTAATAAAGAAAAAATTGGCGTCTTATAAACAATGTGACAAAAAAAATAAACGTGACTTTGATATTCATACTGAATTTATTATAAAACTAAAACAATTCCAGAATAATCACTGTGCACGTTGTAACACAATAATGTTATGGCAATATTCGAATAATAATCCAAGACAATTTACCGTAGATAGAATAGATAGTGATCTTGGTCACACACGTAAAAATGTGATGCTGACTTGTCTTGAATGTAATCGACGAAGAGGTTCTAGTTTACATAAGTGAACGCGGTGGTAATTGTGTATCCGCAGGAATTACTTGCAATTGTTCACGCACAAATCCACGTTGAGGGGCAGTAAAATCTAGTCTGTATATGGCAGATCTTCCAGTAGATCTAACCACGCTAGAAATTGTATGTGTGGTTACACTCCAAATAGGGTCAGTAGCTCGTCTTTTGCCACCCTGCAACTCCCCTGGTTCGTATAAATATCTCACAATCACATTACCTAATACTGGTTGTTGACCTCGTTGTCCGTATTCATAGCTACGTGGTATATATTTTTTTGTTATTGCATTAGGTTTCATGGAAGTTGCACGAGTAATTTAAGTCAGCAGATATTTCCTTCGCATATTGATATCCAAATAACCGCTCAGCAAGTCTTCGATTAAATCGTTCAACAATTGTTTGATCACGATTAATTTCAGTATGCCCTTGTCTGATTTGGACGTTATGTTTTTTCATCAAAGATAATAATGCGCCAAGAAATTCCTTACCAGGATCAACTTGTAGTAACTGTGGCCATCGTAGACCACCACGTTGATAAATTCGCTCAAAGGCAGAAGCAACTTCAAATGATGTTTTTGTTAATAATGGTTCAGCTTCTTTATAACTACTTGCAATATCAACAACTATCGTGTGGTAAAAACAAAATATCTGCTTGATGAACTTCGTTAGGAACACCGACATCAAAATGTGCATATTGATTTTTGTTTTGGTGGTGGTAAATAAATTTGCCATATTGCCTGTCGTGCTAACCACGCTGCAGCAACAGAACGTGAAACATTTTCTGCTTTAGCAAGTTTAGTGATCGCTGTTTTACCTTTCCAATACCCTCTAGGACTATAATAAATGGATTTCATTATAATAATTATATAATTAATTACCAGCCCCTAACATTATTTTACTTTTCATACCGAAATTTATTAGGAAACTAGCGAGTTTCTCTCTAACAGATTTATTAGGTATAGAATTTAATGCATGAATCAATTTTACATCTGCAAGATGCCGTTGTTGCAAATCTGGATTTTTATAAGCAACGTCGTGAATATGACATGTTTGATCAATTTTATTTACTGGATACTCTCCTGGTCTTGGTTGATCTTGATTATCGAGTCGGATATCAATTCGAGTTCCAGGACCACAATAATTATATCCAGGGAGATGTTTCTCACCAACATATTTAGCCCATGGTAACTCGGGTAATTTCCCTAATGATGCGGCTATATCTCCACCTGTCTTTGTGCCCGAATCAGACATGGAGATAAATTTATATTTTTTCGTGCCGCATTTTTTACATTTACCCGTTAATGCACGTCGTTTATTTTTCGTTATTATTGTTGTCAATCCAGTAGTGGGGGTTGCTGATCTACATTGAAAACAATATAGACTCATGTTATTAATAATATGGATACAATAATTGATTTTTCGGCGACACGAAAACAAGAACCAGTAAAGCACCATCCAGCATTACCAAATTCGATAAGAATGATTATAATAGGTCCATCTGGATCAGGTAAAACACAATTATTATTAAATTTAATAATGAGATGGATGAGATGGAACAAACTATATTTAATAGCACCATCTGTGGATGATCAGCATTGTTACGAAGTACTTAAAGATTTTAATGAAAAAGCAAAATCAGTTAATAAAGACGGTGAAGATATTATTGACTTTATCACATATATAGATGAAACCCCATCTGTACATGATTTGGATGGATTCATTAATAATCTCGTAGTATATGATGATGTGATGTTGGACAAACAATCTAATCCAGCTAGAATATTTTCTCGAGGTAAACACAAAAATACAGACGTGATTTATGTTACTCAAAGATATACACAAATACCTAGAGTGATCAGAGAAAATTGTAATATTTTGGTTGTGTTTAATGGAGTAGATAATTATACCTTGCGAAATATTTACTATACTTGGTGTTCAGGGGATATGGACATAATTAAATTAAAAAATTTCTTTTATAAAGCAAACTCTTTTCCGTTCGGATTTATAACAATAAATCTACATGACCCAAGATCCAGATATCGCATAGGTCTAGATAAAATATTTGGTTAATCCCCTGACAAAGTCAGGTGACAAAGTCAGGAGCAGCAGGGAGGGTGAACCTCTGCAAAATTTTGTTTTTAACGAAAAAAATAGTTCGATAAAATCAGGGGAAAAAAGTCAATAATAGTAAAACAAAACTGAGCTAACCTCATGCGGTTTATTCTGCGGTTTTTAACCGTCCGTACGGTAATATAAAAGTTAGAGATTTTGGTTTAGGGTTATTGACCTTTTTTTCAGCCTCTGTAGGAACCCTTATTTTAGATTTACGACATGAGCAAAAATTTTGTAGGGTTCACCCTCCCTGCTGCTCAATGACATAACATATATTGTTTAACGATTTTTAAATTATTTCAAGTAGGAAGAAACAGACTGCTCTTTAACCAACTGGACAAGATACGTTCATTAGAGTCCTTTTTAATGAAGATGCACTTACAATGTTATTGAATACTTTAAATATTTTCATGTATGAAAAAATACCTAAACATAAAGCTTTATATCATGGATTTGAGTATGTCCCTTCAAAACGTTTTTGAAACTCCACACAAACAGAAAGAGTTCAAAATAATAAACAATCTAATAAAGATGCTTAAACATGATTAGATTGAATTTATATTGGACTATAAGCCACCAACGAGTAATTCATTTACAATCAATCCCTCATCGAACAAAACCCATTACTTTTTTCATTATAAAACAGTGGAATATATACTTCCCAGAACTGAATAATAATTAAACTTTAGATTAAAACTCCTTAAACAATAATTTTAAAATCAAATCTGACAAACTTTCTTACTCTTTCAATAGTCAAAAATGCCAACGTTAGAGGTATACTAAAATACATAATTTGTAACATATTTACAGTACGTTAAAGAGTAACGTTTATATAAATGTTGATTTGTGTTCCACTTTGTTCCATTTTATATTTGATCTTTAAACTTTAAATAAACGACTGTTGATGTTAAAAAAACATGTAAATTAAGTTTATAACAAACAGGCAATGGATTCAGGAAGTAAATCTTAATATAATCAAAAATATATGTTATCGTAAATCTGTTTGAAACATCTAGTTTTATGTACACAACATTTAATTAATATAGATACACCTGTTAGATTCAAGGTCTATAAAAGCTATGTAACAGAAAAAAGCAAAACCAACAGGTTTAGTAACATCAACAAATAATTTCTTTTTCTTAGTTACAAAGTGGAAATTTAAGAGATCCTAACAATATTGTAAATTTAATACCAAATAATCATAAATATCTTATCACAAGTAAAAAAGCATTGAAAGATGTTCATGAATTTCAATAGCCTTGAATGTCCTGATGTACGAAAATGATGCAATCCAGAATGTATTTGAATGAGGTCTCAAATAATTCCACAAAAATGTGTTAATTCAAAATCGATGGGCTGACTAAAACCAATGAATCATTTACATATATCGGAACACAACTGCAAACTTTGATTCCCACAGACAGATATCAAGCATGAATGAATTATTTGTTTTCAGGTCCCGTATATATACAAAATTTGACCTGACCTATAAAGCAACAGGATTTTCTCGAATTTACAGTGAAAACTTTCACTAACTAAAAAACAAAATTAGACCATCAACTCAAATTTTAGCAAACATTTTGTTTATTGCTTAAAAACACGACAAACGTACAATATACACAAACTCAGTATAAAATCTTCAAGTACGGACAAAACGTACATACATACATACATACATACATACATACATACATACATACATACATACATACATACATACATACATACATACATACATACATACATACATACATACATACATACATACATACATACATACATACATACATACATACATACATACATACATACATAAATGTGAGAGCTAGAAAATGGATCATCAATGTTCATTTTTCCTCCACAGGAATCCAAACAGACCGGTAGAACTACCAGTCATCTGGTCAGAATATACTCGAGAAAGCATGGCATATATTGCTCTGAACACGGGAATGACGCAAGATAATGTAAATACACACATCGGCGGAAGTAGGGTTGCATTTTGGGTAGAACTGCTGCCATTTTTGGAGGAGCTTGCTTTAGCTACACCTCCATCATGTCCCACAGCTCCACTGCCTCCATTTCCAAAATCAATCTGTTCCGACAGGTGTGAACTTGAATTCAGCAAAAGATTTAAAGTTAACAGTTCAACAGCAGAGAACATTATCATTGGTCTAATAATAGCATCGTGTGTTTTGTTATTTGGGATAATGTTTGCATTTCTCTTCGTTTGTCTTTGTTTTAGAAAATCAGAGAGAAGTTACGTACTGTAATAAATTTGTATGCATGTCAGAGTATATATTTCCTTCGTATCACCAATCTACAGACGTAGTTTCAGCCAATTTTGATGCATGTATGCAAAATATTTCTAAAAACGTGTTATGTGTTCCATCCTTAGAATAAAGTTGCATGTTTTGATTAAGAATATTAGTCTTCAAGATGCATCATCTTTCCACCTTTGTAATAAAGAAAAGTTGTAGAAAGGATTAACAGTCATAGAATTCTCTACTGGCCATTTTATTTTAGTTCATTCACTTAAATTTATATTAAGAAGGTCAAATTCGTTACACATGCACTAAGCACTATTGCGTTTATAGAAAGACAGAGAAACCTTGGTGTTACATGCAGGCTCGTACAAAATCAACAAAAGAAAAGAGTGAAGTCAACAAGCTTTGTAATTTTGTTTTCTCTAGAAAACAAAATAAAAATATGAACTAAAGCTAAAACATTAATCCGAGAATTGAAAAATATAAGTCATATCACTAAACATTTTTAATATTATCCAGGATCGAGTCTCTATGAGTCTCTATGACGACGGATGATGTCATTGTATTGATGGCAGCAGTTCCGCTTTGAATTATAATTTATAATGTTCTGTTAAGAATTCCAGAATCAATTTCCACTGAATATTTTTTCCAGAATTTTATAAAGAAGAGCACTTGTGTAGTTTTCTAGAGAATATAAATTATTGAATCCCAAACAATAAATAAACTTTACAACACTGGCATCAACATTAAAGCATCTAGAATTCTAAAGGTGTAGGAATACGAAAGTCTAAATCTACTAGAAACGTCTGTTTTTACCCACGATTTTAGATTATATGGTGCCTCACGTAACATTGCGACGTGATCACCAATTTGAACAGCGCAAATGTCAATATGTCAATTTGCACGTATAGAAGATCTCTCTCTCTCTCTCTCTCTATCTCTCTCTCTCTCTCTCTCTCTCTCATATTGCAATTGCAATTTCTTCTCTTCTAATTGCAACTGCAACTGTTTCTCTATATTTCCTATTTCTGAAACTCTAGCTTTTTTAACACCAATTCCATCTTGCATTCATTTTTAATTCCTTTATTTTTATATCAGAGTCTGATACAGACTTACTTACCAAAACATATTTAACAAAAACATTCTTCTTTACCAAATTCTGAATCAATTGTTTTAAATTTCTTGTTCGTTAAGGAAGATTTTGCTTCAAATACATCGTATTTCTGGCAAGTTCAAGCAACTCATCTTTTTTCAAACTATTCAACTGCTCCTGAGTAGGACTAGCAAGAAAAGTCTCCACTTTTTATGACATTGTGAATAAAAGACTGTATTTTTCCTTAAAGATTTCAAACAAAATGTCAAATAGCACTTGAGATTTAAAAACTAGGGCAATTTAAATTTAAAAAACCAATCTTCTGAAATATTGAAATATTTTAGCCAAATTCTATATGTCCCAAGAAACCCAATTTTCTCTTGTTTCGTGTAGGCTCGTACAAAGGTAACAAAAGAAAAAAGTGAAGTTCATTAAGCTTTGTAAATTTTAATAAAATATTTTTTTTCCTAGAAAACAAGATAAAATATGAAATAGAACTTTGAGAATATAGCCCAAAAATGAATCCTAGAATTAACAATATATAAGTCTGATCGCTAAACAGTTCGAATTGAATCCAGGTTTTAGTCTCTATGAAGTTCTAATATGGAAGGCGATGTCGTTGGATAGAGTGAGCGTACTGATGGCAACAGTTCCTCTTTGAATCACAATTTATAGTGATTTTTTTTTTAGAATTCCAGAATAAATTTCTTCTGAATATCTTTATGCCAGAATTTTTATAAAGAAGAGTACTTGTGCAGCTTTCTAAAAAATATTAATTATTGAATCAAAAAAAAAACCAGATAAACTTTACAACACTGGCATCAACATTAACACACCTTGAGCTCTAAAGGTGTATGAATACAACTGCCTAAATCTACTATAAACGTCTGTTTTAACCTACGATTTTAGATTACACAGTGACATATGTACGTAACATGGGGACGTGATGACCAATTTGAACAGCTAAGTAATAAAAAAATGCATTTGCACGTATACAAGAATACCCCTATCTAAGAACCAGATTTTCAAACTGGAAATAAATAAAAAGAAGGGCTTTTACAGCTTAGCTAACGCGAGGGCTGAATATGACCATGGTAATAGCCAACCGATTTCATTCAATGTTTACAAACGTCTCAACCAAGGTTAGAAAAAAATAGTGATAATGCAACTGTTACGTTCTAATTATGTCAAATGAATTATTTCAAAAAATAGTCAAATCCAGTGAAAATTATCACAACAATAAAATCTAATCAAACAAAAATAAAATAAATAAAAAGAATTTAAAACTAACGCACAATAAATTTAATTACATATACGTAATATTGGTGACAAATTGGTTCTAAGAATCATGATCAAATTAGAATCCTTCCCTCTGCGAGAAACCGAAAACAGGAATATCATTGAACCTTTATTTAAGTCATAATTATATGTGTGAATGGGAAGGAAGATTATTATACATGGAGTGATTGATATTTGTGAAAGAAATAAATTACCATTGATGTTGCCGTTTTAGTGTCTTGATTGCTGTTGTTAGAAAAGTCGATAAATGGTCTGTGATAAATGTTTGTTCGCATAAGCGTATCTCTGGTATCAAATTGTCCAAGTGATTAGGACATCGTGTATTCAAAATTATTAACAAATTTAGATAGTGCATGCAATTCCAGGACATCAATTACGTTTCGTAAGGCCCTTAAAAGTAACTAAAGTTAAAACACGAAAAACTATAACGCTTACCCTGATACCAAACAACAGCCATAGTATATGTAGTCATCAGAAACATTTCGAGCGTTGTTTAGAATCGTGGTAAACTATTCCTATATATTCTCTCTAGGTTCCAAACACTACCTTTTCCCGTTCAATAGAGACCTACTAATTGATATAAGTAAAATCAATAGTCAGAACAAAGGGTTTCAAATATTATTGTGACATGCAGCAGTCTGCAAGACCTGTATGGACATGCACAATGTCGTCTGTAAACGGAGTAAACAGATAGTGTGTGGAGAGTCGGAATGGTTCTTACCAGATTTTTCTTAAAATATCGTCTAAGTTTGGCATGACAATGGTTTTGATTACTTTTTAATTCTCACTTGTTAAGCTGTAACTTTGCATCCGTATGTCTGTGGCATACCATTAAATTGGTTGACCTACGGATGCCGCCAATCTATATCGAATTAATTTGTACGCATGTGAAAAATGGCTGCGTTTCTCAGTTAAAGGGGTAAATTACAATGATACAAATAAACATCGATATTATATAGCATTAAAGGTACCCAGCGATGTTTAGGACCAATGTCTTTCAAGATTCAGTAGTCTTCACATAATTACGCATTTGACTTTTTTACACTTAGTAGCGGCTTCATGGCTTTAAAGGAACACATTTTGTTGACACTTCCTCGGTCTGATATGTAAAGAAGACCTTTTTCTGCTGTAATATAGAACCTAGAGGTAATCGAGCTACCTTCTTTAACGTATATGTCGACAAATCGTAAACATTGAGAAAATGAGGGAAAATGTTCGAATAAAGCTGTTTCGCCGGCATTATTGAATGATGGAAAACTCTTTTGAAAAAAACATTCTGCAAATTCCTGAACAATTTAAGCACATACAAAACAAAAGCACACTATCATATCCTTTATTTGTAAACATGTATATAATGTAACTTTCTTCACCTCTGGGGCCTTCAAATATTTTTTGGCTTGGGACCAATGCAAAAAAAATGCCCAAGGTCGCAGGCCGCATGATCAAGAATAGTCCCTTATGGCTAAGTATACGTATTAATTAAAATGAATATTTTCAAACGGACTACTGACATGGCCGCGGGCTACACAATGTGATCGAGTGTGCCGCAAGTTGGACACGCCTAGTCTACTTCCAACCGTCATTAAACCTGCCAGTTGCACCATAACTCAGTACATATATAAACTTTCCAATATTCGGAGAAAATTAAATATGTTCATTATGATCCAAACTATCCATACAGTATGAAAAGTAATTGTTTTTATGTCCGAAAGCTTTGATAAATAGCGGTTATATATACAATAGTAACTATGCATTCATACACACACACCCACACACACACACACCCACACACTTTATGTCAGAAATTTTTGTGATAAAAATTATAGGTCTAGATTACCGCTGTTGGATGTCATGGTCATGAAGGAATATTGTATTTGGAGATATTTCTGTAATTTTAAATTTGTTTGCTAAGTGTCAAATTTGAAAAATCCGTGAAAAAGCTTGCCAATAGATTTCCGTGGGTCGGTGGTTCTTGCGGAGTTTTTCCAGGTTCTTTCTTCAGTTATAGTGGTCGCCATGAATCGTTGGCTGACATAAGCAGCTAAACCCATAGCAACACTTTTCCAAGCAAATACATTCTCTGCATTTTTGCATTTTTCTAAGAGGTGAGATGATTTCACTCCCTTCATCAACGCCCTATTTAACAAATAAAATTATTGATTTCAATTATTTTTTCCGAAAGCTGAAATATTAGTTTTGAAATATTTCCTATCATATTATTATACATATAATTTTAAAAAATACAGACAGACCTTGGTTTCTCAGATTTCACCTTTCCATTTTCTTCTTTAGAACTGTGTTTTGAAATAAAATAGTCGTGCGTTTAAACAAAAACTAAGTGTCCGTAGTTATATAAATATAGTTTCTGTTAAATTAAATCCAAAGAGGATGCTGATAACATGTCATTATAAAATCAGGGACGTATTTATTGTCAGAAGTTTGGCATTAGATGACTTGAAAATCACATTAAATTTTCCAAACTCTGATAGACGAATCCTTTTTATTTATATTCTCTACTGATCGATAAAAGCAACTATTTAGTCACCGCTACGGTGGCATAGTGGTTAGAGCGTCCGCCTCAGGTGCGGGAGGTCGTGGGTTTGATCCCCGGTCGAGTCCTACCAAAGACTTACAAAAATGGTACTAACAGCTGCCTCACTTGACGCTCAGCATTAAGAGGTTAGTGTTAGGACTGGTCGGCCTGGTGTCAGGATAATGCGACTGGGTGGGGACATCATGCTACATGTCTGCGGCATCTAAACATCAAGGTCCAAACATCACTATAAACTGCCACACTGCAGACATCGTAGTGATATGACTAAACAAATTTCTAAACTACTTTAAAAATCATAATCACATCACATCAAAATACCATTTAGTCGATAACATAGAGCCCCAATCCATGTCTGGTGAGAAAGACAAAACCGATTTTAATTAACCTAGTCTCCAGGTTCGAGTTCAAGAATTATATAACTGAATGAATGGGTCTGAATGGTAGGCAAAAATATACAGCGTTCTTTGTATACGTGACGCCGAAACACATTCAAATAAGGAAGCTTCGATACAATCAATAAGTAATGCAACAGCACAACTCATTATGTGAGTTTTATTGAAAAACACCATGTTTAATGAAACCATGATAAAGTACCTGGAAAAGGTTTTTGCTTGTTTGTCGATAGTGATTATTGCTTTTTTTAAGGTACTGTAACCTTTAATTCAAGATAACATTATTTGCACAGTGTGCCATAAACGATATAGCATTACAAAAATAGATTATAAACATGTATATTCGTAACAACGCATGCATCCAACCACAAACATACATACGTACGTATGTACGTACTTACGTACGTACGTGCATGCATACATACATACATATTTTTCTTTACCTTTCTTTCATTTCCGTTTCAATGTCTTAACATGTATGTGTTACTAATGTATTTAAATGAAAGGTCAGAAAAGGTGCTGGCGTAAAAAAAAAAAAAAAAAAAAAAAAAACCACCACGGCACAAAACTAAACTTGTCTAAATAATTAGCTATAAAAGTTGGGGGAGTATATGGTGCATTCTTTTAACACTCGTAGGCTAGAAATCTTCTCTCCAAATACCATTTAATTATTTGTGCTGATGTATGAAATGGGTGTACCAGTGCCGGCTGTACAATTTTATACTATACAGGAGAACAAATTTCAATTAATATTGAAAAGAAACTGTATTAATTACAGTTTTCTATATTTAACAATCACATTACCAGATGCAGAAACCAGCACTTCGTTCTTTTTCACCATGATAAATGTCATGCAGAATATAAGAAAGTGCACAACTGCTGGCAGTATGCCAAAATCTCTAAGCTATCGATTGCGAACAAAATGGTATCGCAGCAACAATGCACAATACTACTTTGCCGGTTCAAACGTAATCATTTTTGTAGAAAAGTTTAAATAACGTAGTTGTTTTGCGATAGGTCTTCACAATAAAGGTATCTACGATTGTCATTGGTCTTTTTTGAAATAAATAATTTGATTTTTTTATTATACTTCATCATAAAGTTAAAAAGGCTTATTTATTTTTGATTTAAGTTAAAAGGTTCTTTTCCCCAGTAAGTTTTCAATTCCAAAGTTTTATTTCATTATAAACTTATACAAAATGTTGCAGCACATACAAACTGACAGACATAAATTAATAGAGATAATTTGGAGGAAAAAAAATTAATTGGGTATTGAAAAGTTGATGAATTCAATAGACTAGCTTTGTTTCATTATTTATTATGTATAAAAAGTTAACATTATTGTCTTCGGTTTGTTACGCGTTGCCGCGGAGCGAAAAGACTTGTTTCGTTACAGTGGCAATTAATACATTTTCAATATGCTTGCGCCCAACGCCCATCAACTCCGCTATTGAATATTGATTTTAGTTAGTGTTGTGATAATCTTTATGAATGTGTAGGTATGTTGTATTACGCGTATGAAACTACGATCTTCTTAGTGTTGTTGTATCGCTTATAACAGTGTGTTAGTTGGAAATATAATATTGTGCGTTAATTCCCAATATGTGTACACTACAAGGTATCGAAACCATTACCAAGAAAGTGTGAAACTGATGACTTTACAATCCAATGAATGGTTAAACGGTACAATCAACACATACCAGGCTGTAGCAATGGAGGTGAACTACCTATCTCAATAAAAATAATGCATCAGTTGACCAGGAAATTCTGACTGGAATTCGAACCTGCGACTGACTGATTGCGAATCCGGCATGTCAATCACTACCGCTGATTTCTCAGTTGATTAAAAATGACCAAAAGAACGGTAACAACATTTAAAAGCAAATTATCTTGATTCTATTTTTAGTACTTTATTTTTGCAGGTTGAAGGGTTAAGAAAGATGTAATTCATGTGTCAGAAGGATACACGACCTCCTAGAATGCGGATGAAGTTTTTGAAACAGATGAATACGTTCTCCAACTAATAAAAGACAAAGAAAATGAAACGTTTATAAGTAATTATTCATATTTAACCCGCTTTTTCCATAATCATATGCATTAAAGTCAAGTGCTTTCAGTACTACATAGGGGGAATGTTGCATTTCATAGTACAAAGAAAAATCAATTTTCATTTCTCCACGATGGTGATGTGTTTAAATTATTTGTTTTTTTAAAGGAGACATACACTTTCATCTATCTTGCTCAGTAATTGGTCCTTTGTTTAATAGGTCCTTGGTGTATCTAATAGATCCTTTGTCTAATAGGTCCTTGGTGTATTTAATAGGTTCCTGGTGTACCTAATAGGTCCTTGATATATATAATAGGTCCTTTGTCTAATAGGTCCTTGGTGTATCTAATAGGTCCTTTTTCTATCTAATAGGTCCTTGGTGTATCTAATAGGTCCTTTGTCTATCTAATAGGTCCTTTGTCTATCTAATCATTGGTGTATCTAATAGGTCCTTTGTCTGTCTAATAGGTCCTTGGTGTATCTATTAGGTTCTTTGCCTATCTAATAGGTCCTTTTTCTATCTCATAGATGCTTTGTCTAATATTTAATATCGAATATTATGGCGTATTTAAGTAAATAAAATCTTGTTCAAAATATAAGGAAAAATAAGCAGAAAGACTGAGAAAATAAATCTCAATGGTTCTAGCCCTATATAAAACTTTTGATATTTATGTAAATCTGAATGATTTAGCCCTGTATAAAGCTCATTTTAAAAGTTGATTTATGTTATAAAAATGCATCGTAAAAACCAGCTGTGACCAAGAAGACGCAATTTAGACCGACAATATTCCTTTGATTGCCTAGTTCCCAGTCTTAATTAGACCACCTGATATCTATAGAAGTATTAAGCTGTCATCGTCGTGGCGATTTATTTCTAAGCACACGTGATGACGGCTGCCTCTGTTATTACATCAATGATACGAGTAATAGCTTGCTTCTACTATACTGACAGATACGATCACAAATCAGTGTGTATAGGCCTATATCTCACCCATGGGACAGAGGAATCTAGCTGTTTTGCTAACATTACTTGTGATATTTTTAACGTTTGGGAATATATTTTGTGATAGCGTTCAAGCGGATATTCACAGAGCGAGAAAGGTGAGTGATATTATATCTTAAGTTTAGATAATATTTTACATTATTTCAATCCAAACCTTAGTCCCACCACCTTTTCAGACTTCTATCGCAAGATATAAATTAGCCACACCCCTCTCTCTGTCATTACACGTACAGGTATAAGCCACAGTTAGGGTAGCTCTCTATCTTTAGTAACAAGCATGGCTATTGCATGAGTCATACAGATATTGCGTGATTGCCAGAACAGTAATGCGCATGCGTGGAATGTTCTCTAACGAGACTAAAGACAGCATATAAAAGGCAAGATGCGCTTTATAAATCAGTCTGGCAAAAAGCTTGACCAGGTAACATGATCACAGGCGGAAATTAAACTACGCATTTGTGGTATTTTTAACGTGAAGCTCGGATTCTATTATAATCATTGTGTGATAGTGTTCAAGCGGATATTCACAAAGCGAGAAAGGTGAGTGATATTATATCTTAAGTTCAGATAATATTTTACATTATTTCATACTTGTTTTGGTAATCTTTTTCATATTTGCTAACCCTCATTGGTAATATATCTGTTAACATACTGTCAATAATGCGAAATTCATGTACTAAGTTGTCCATATCATATTTACACCTCGTAGGTAAGATCGAATCTGATCAGGTAGTTTTTTATAAGTTATAATAGATATTTGACATCCATGATTTTTTATGAAAAGTCTTGGTTCTACTTTTTTACACGCTGTTGTGAGAGAAATACCAATACCAGATATGATTAACAAAAAGGTATTTGATAATACCCCACTTGAAATTATGCCAGAACTAGTTAAAAACAAGGGTAGATATGATATTACTCGAAGGATCTTGTTATAATATTTGTAACTTTTTTTCACGCACCAAAGTTTTTTGTGATAATATTTGTAGTATTGTATTAGTTTGTCCACATCCTGTCCTGGTGTATCTTTTGAAATATGATTGAAATCAACTATACTTCTTTTCATTATAATATTAGTTTACATAATATCATGTTTGGTTAAGTAGTAGATAATCACAGAATTCTGCTATAAATTCCAAACACCACCGATAAGGGACTACAAAATTTTCATCAGTTGGTTCAAGTATAAATTCTTCCTCAGAATTTTTATTTATTATTACAGATAATACTCCAGATAAGACATCATTTGAATGACGCCACTAATATGTGGTAAATATTTTAAACTTTGCACCGCTAAACCCTGACAATCTATAAACACCGGTAACTTCTGCAATATATTTGATAGAGTTGTTTTGTGATGCCCATCCACTATAACCGGATGCAACAGTATAAACAATATTTTTAATCTGCTTGTGAGGACTTTTAATCATACTCGTTTTCTCAATAATATCAGGAATTCCACTTATAATATCATTGAGTTTTATGTTAATATCATTGAGTTTTGTGTTAATATTAGAGAATGTAATGTCAATATTTGATGGATTTCCAAACAATTCATTTTTAAATGTGTTTATGTTTATGCGAAAACTTATAAACGTGTTCACGTGACCAAGAAATTCGTTTTTGAGCTCAGTTATTTCATTATTGATTGGAGTTTCTTTTTCATCGACGTATTTTTTTTGTTACAGCATCAAAACCAGACTCTGGTGTTCTAAGGTTAATAATGGCATTATTGTCCATGTTGATAAATGCACGCATCATACCACCGTTGACTGACACGTACCTTGATTCCTGATCATCAACATATTTTTTTGTTGTAACATCATTATCTGTAGTTGGATATCCAAGATCTGTAATTTTATTTTTGTTCATAATAACAGTCCCAGTAAATAAATCACCTGCTTTTTTTAACATAATCATTAACTGACCTACCAGAATCTTATATCTTACCTCGATTGTTAAAAGTAACGATATTATTATCAACCGCAGCAGGATTTCGTACAAGTACATCTGACAGTTGTATATTACTCGTCTTTAATCGTCCTTGTTTGTCCTGGAAAACGACGACTTCATTTGGATCTACACTGGCAACATTTAGTAAATTATTAATTTCATTTTTGAGCTGATCAAGAGTTGCATACTTTGATAAGTCACCATGATAACCTTCTGTGGATAAATCTCCTGCTAATGTTCCAAATTTTGTATAGTAACTCATTATTTACTGTCCTACATAAAATTATCAACATTAGTTTAATATTATATAAAATTATAACAACAATGGCAAAGTTGGCAATATTAAACTTTGATACAGAGAGACTGTTGAAGCATAAACATAACAATGAACTTCCTGATTGTCATTATCTTATTGTTGGGCGAACTGGATCAGGAAAAACAAATTTGCTATTAACTTGCTTCTTGGTGATAATTTTAACTACGATAGAGTTTATATTTACACAATCAATCCACAGCAAGATTAGTACGAGTTATTAAGCGAATATAATAACAAGCTTCGTGATGATCTTAAGGCTGGTGAAGATTTTTTTTTATAATTAGGCAGCCAGAAGATCTTATTCCAGTTAATCAACTTGATGCAGATGAACATAAGATAGTAGTTTTTGATGATATTCCGCTAAATAACATGGAGATGAATAAAATAAGATCGTATTTCTCACTTTCACGCAATAAACAGTGCAATTCTGTTTATCTTGCTCAAGGTTTTTATAATGTTGACAGATTTATTCGGCGAAATACTGGTTGTTTTATATTATTTCCAGGACTGGACAATGTTGACGTTAGAAATATTGCAAGCGAGCAATGCGGTGACGTGACAAAAGATAAATTTATTGAACTTTATCATAATGCTACAAAGGATAAATACAACTTTTTCTTATTTGATAAACTTACATATGATCCAACTAAAATGTTTCGCTGTTGTATTGACACTTACTTACAGTAAAAGGTGGTTTAGTTTTATAAAATTTATAATAATAATAATAAGGGACAAACGAGCAAAATCTAGAAAACATATAGAAGATCTAAAAAATCTTGCTCAATATCAGGCATCATTTGAGCAAAAAGTACAGCAAGCACGACGTGGACAAGTAACTGCTACAGAAGCAACAGCTACAATTTTCAAACCAGTTACTGAAGCACTAAGTAAACAACTTGAAACTAAACCACTATCAGAAGAAGAACTTAAACAACTGCAAGGAAAAGGGTTGGTTGGAATTGTTAAAGAACAACAAGAAGCAGCTGCTGCTAAAATTGTTACTAGATCTGATGAGGAAAAAAGAAAACTAACTGAGGCACTTACAGCAAATGTAGCTGATCCTGCTGCTAGACAAGCTGAAACAGATCGTTTGAGAAATAATCCGCTGGAACTTGAGCAAAGATTAGCAGATTTAACAACACTAGGAATAAAATATATTATAACAAATTTATCAGGAGAAATAAAAGATATCAAAGAGGAGCAACAAAGAGTTGGTGATCTTACTGGAAAGTGTATGGTGGTTGGAGAGCAAAGACTTTTTTAAAATAAAAAGAGCAAATAATACGATAACTGATAATGAGTATGATGAGTTTTTAAAGAATGAAAATATAAAAAATACTGATAATATAAATAAGTGGACTGATGCAGAATATCAAGCATTAATAGATAGATTGGATGAAATAAAAGGAGACGGAATTGCTGCTAAAGATGAAATAAACACGGCTACAGAAATTAAGAATATGCATCCACTTAATGATAAGATGAGATATGGTGTCATTGCTTCTATGTTTAGAAGAACAGCAGAAAATAGTAGAGCAAAACCTTTTGGTAAGGGGTGGAGTTTTAAAGGAAATTTATTACACTTGATAAAACTCGTGTATAGAAAAATAGAGAAGAAAAAACAGGAACTGGTGTAAAAATATTTACATCAAATACTGAAATGATTGGTAGATTAATGTTATTAAGATCATCAAAAGAAGCTGGAAATATTAGTATTGTAATTGATAATGAAATCATTGATATACTTGATCATCTAAGATCGAGCGAATTATTAACATCTGACGAATATGAAACTTTTTACACCGCGACTTAATTTTGTAAAATGATTTAATATACAAAATGTCAACAATATTATTGCTAGACTCTAGTGAGCCTGCGAAAGATAGCGCAAATTTTTCAGTAAATTATATTCCTCCTATACATCTAGATCCTGCAAAACAATATGAGATTGGATTAATTTCTTATACTTGTTGGAATGCTATGCGTAACGTGAAAAATGATGTTAACGATGAAATTTGGTTTACTATGATTACATCATCTTCAATATCTACAACAAAAAAATAAAAATTCCACAAGGAGCTTATAACATTACTGATTTAAACAGAACAATCAAAGAGCTCATAACAAAAGCTGGCGGTGTGGCTGATAATTTTGAGTTGGCAGCGAATTATAACACATTGCGAGCTAGGATAACTTTGAAAAATATATTAATCGGTCTTGATCCAGGAGAAAGAAGTATTGCACAACTGTTAGGATTTACTGAAAAAAGTTACACTGCACTTGATCAGGCTATTACGTATGACAGTGAACTACCAGTAATTATGGCAGAAGTAAATGAATTATTAGTATATTGCTCTATTGCTTCTGGCTCTTATACATCAAAAGGCAGCAAAGGTCAAACGATTTACAGTTTCTCACCAGAAGTTCCGCCAGCTTCTCTCATGCAAATAACTCCAAGACATATTATATATTATCCTTTAAATGTTGAAGATCAAATATCAAGTATAATAATGCAGTTGACAGATCAAACTGGAAAACAGTTACATTTAAATAATGAAGTTGTAACTTATTATTTACATCTACGCGAGCAACAGTAAACCATAAAAATTTATACAACATCAGATATAATAAAAGAAAGAAAAAATATTATCAAAGAAAAATAATAGGATGATTTTTTTAAAAATATACTTACTAAAGTTATTGAAAATGTTCCAGGCATAGCGCGTAAAGTTGCACCAATTGCTCTTGACGCGGGTAAAGCTTTTGCAACTGGGACTGCATCTGCTGCTGGGACTGCGTTAGCTGATAAAATAAAAGGAATTCCACCGACTGCATCTGAAATAAAACAAGCTATCTCAGAAATCGCTCCAACAAAAGAAACTCAACGAGCTATGATAACAACAATAAAAAGCTATTATCACCAAAAGGCGAGCACATCATACAAAAATTAATATCTAAAGTAACAGTGGCGCAAAATTTTTTATATAATCTAATAAATAAAATGTCTGTTTAAAATTATCTCGATTTAACAGAAACTCATGACATCGACAACGATGTGACAGAATTTGAGTATGTTGAGCATCTCGATGAAAACTCTAACGAAGCAAATAAATCTGGTATTAGAACCTTTAATACCAGAGACGAAGACATATTACTACTGCCACATAAGGCTATGTTAGAAGTTCGTGGTCAGATTATGACAGTAGCCAATCCACCTGCTGCAATTGCAGTTGGACCAGAAGTAGCTCTTATAAATAACGGCTGGTGTTTATTCAAAAGTGCTAGATATCAACTGCCCAAACAAACTATAGAAGATATTTCAGGTCATCTACAAGTTGCAAGTACAATTTTAAATATTATTTCGTTTTCAGACGATTACTCGAGATCAACCGCAAAGAACATGATGTGGTTTAAAGATACTGGACGGAGTATAGCTGAATCAAATGAATTTTTTAAGAGAGATGCTATAGTACACGGAGTTGATGCTGATGCAAATGTTGTAATTGTAAGAAATTTTCTTATTGCTAATGCAGACGCGCTAGGTATATCAGCACCAGGTGCAGCTGCTAATGCAGACGCTACAAGAGTTTCTCTTACAGCAGCTTTTAATAATCTTAATATAACACCACCAGCTGCATATGCAAACGGTACTGCGATGTTAAATTTGCTTCTTAACACACTTGACGTAAAACATCCACGTTAAAAAGAAGGTTTTGCTAGGCGAAGAGAACTTGCAGCAGGATCACGTCAAATTACAATGATGCTTCCACTAAGTATGATTTTCGGCTTTTGTCGCGATTATGATAAAGTATTTCGCGGAGTAAAACATGCTCTTATTTTAGATGGAGCAGAACAAAACGATTGCTTGTTTAGATCTGGAGCGGCCGATGTACAGTTTATCATAAACAAACTTGCTCTGTGGATGCCACGTATAACACCGTCGATCACTAAAATGTCAGAAATAAATAGCACACCTGATAAGCATACAAACAGAATTTATTTTAAGCAGCATAAAATATATCAGACAGCGGTTCCAAATACTACCGACTACACGTGGGGGGTCAGAACAACATCAAGCGAACAACTGCCGAGACGAATATTTGTCGTATTTCAACAACACGCCCGACGAGGCAACCAACAACAAAATAATTCAATATTTGACCACGCTGATGTCAGACGAATATACGCTAGACTAAATTCGAAGCAATATCCAAAACGAGCTATAGAGTGCAATTTTTCAGATGACGCTAATAAAAATATTACTCGACCGTACATGTATCTGCTTGACGCAATGCAAAACTACCAAGATGTTGAAGATGGATCTCAGATATCAGCAGAGGAATTTCGTACACTTTATCCTATATTTCATTTTGATGTTAGTAAACATAGCGAGCGAGCTGTAGACAACACAGCGGATATTGAAATTACCTGGACGCCTGGAGCGGTTCCAGTAGCGCCGTTGTACGCATACGCATTGGTGATTAGTGATAGATTTATTACGATAGATTCTGTTGGAGGTAAAATGACAGTT
Source organism: Potamilus streckersoni (assembly GCA_016746295.1). Taxonomy (NCBI): domain Eukaryota; kingdom Metazoa; phylum Mollusca; class Bivalvia; order Unionida; family Unionidae; genus Potamilus; species Potamilus streckersoni. The sequence continues at coordinate 118,373 of JAEAOA010000725.1, forward strand.
CAAGTTTAATCTGCAGTTGTTATATAAAATGACAAAATATATTGTAAAAGAAGTATATTTGACTGATGGTCAAGTTAAAAAATTAGTAGCTGCTCTTGCAAAGCGAGAACAGGTATCATTAAAAATTAATCCTTATATTTCTGATGCTGTTTTAACAAAATTATTGCTAACAAAAAATCACGTAAACAAGTACAATCGTAAAAAAGCTTTTGTTTCAAATTGGAATGTTGCACAAATAACAGCGCTGGCAAACGACATTGTCGTTCAAGGTGGTTTTCTTGGTCCGGCATTATCAGTATTAGCTGCAAAACTTTTACCGGTCTTAGGCTCATTAGGATAAGCAGCAGTGACGGGAGAAATATCTGGCGCAACGAAAAGAGCAGTTGAGGATTCGTGGAAGTTGAATGAAAAAAAAATTGAAGTAGCATAAATTTTATGTAATTGATATATAATAATGCCACAACGGAAAAATAAAACAACAAAACCGCCAAAACAAAATAAAACAACAAAATCATCAAAAAAATAGAACACAACAAAATCGTCAGAACAAAATAAAACAACAAAACCGCCAGAATAAAATAAAACAACAAAATCGCCAAAAAAAAAGAAAACACCAAAATGCAAATGTAAATGCACTCAAACAAAACAAGGAAGAATTATTCCGTTCGCTCCACTTTTGGCGGGACTAGCGGGAAGTCTGCTGCCAAATCTTTTAGGAATCGGACGTGGTCTAACATTACCAGGAACACGACTACCCCGCTAAGTAATTTTGATATAATTGATCAGTTAAAAGCAGTTCCTGGATTTCACGGAGTTTTTTCTAAAGATGCACTCGCAGCAATAAAAACGCCGTCAGCTACAAGTTCGTGTGTTATAAATATACAAGATTTCAATGACGGATCCTGCACGCATTGGGTAGCAGTTTATAATAATAATTATTTTGACTCGTTTGGATTTCCTCCAAGCGATGTAATAAAAAGGTATATGAAAACAAAATATACAAAATATATTATTCGTCAAATCAACTCCAACCTGTTTGAACGTCTGCTTGCGGATATTATTCTATAATGTTTATTCGACAGATGTCCCAGAGCAATCTTAATTTTTTAATGTTTATTTTACAGTTTGACAAGCATCCTTCTCACGCTAATGATGAGATTGCAATTAATTTTATTTAAATTTACAAATATAATAATGTCAACATATTGTCTCAAGTGTAGAACTAAAACAGAAAATATTAATGAAACAACAGAAAAAATAAAAATAACAAGATGATATTAAAAATTATTTGTGCAATCTGTGGAAAAATAAAAAAATAAGTTTTTAAAGAAAAGTGTCACTGGGCGCTGATTGTTCTGATATCGTCAGGGAGGTTATTTTAGTAGACGACTAGAAATATAGAATTATATGCAACTGTGATTCTGACAGAGATTTGTGTCTTGAGCAAAATAAAATTGTCGCATACTGTCAATGTTGTAACAACAGAGAAATAATAGGTACAGGTATAGATATACACAAAATTATTGGAAAATTACCAAAACCTAAAGGCGGTTGGACATTGCCATGTCATTGGTATACAGGACCGTACAATCCGCTAGATTAGCAACTAGATGAAAACGATAATCCATTGCCAGGACAAGAGCCCTCCCTATAATCAAGTGGATGCAATAGCGATGCGTCATGATATCTGTTATCGTGATCATGAAAACTCGAAAGCAGATTGTGATAAAATAATGTTAGACGAATTACGTGATATGGAGCCAACAAATCTACGAGAACGTTTTTATAGAAGATTTGTTCAGGGAATGATTGGAGCAAAAAATAAACTTGGACTAGGGGAGTCTCGACTTGAAAAAAGTATACGATGATCTTGCAGTCGAACTACACAGACCTAAAAAAAAGTATCCGAGACGTAAAGTTGTTGCTAATGCCGTAGATGATATCTGGGCAATAGATTTGGTGGATGTGTCCAATCTGGCTCATTTTAACGTTGGCGCTGATGGCGCTCCAAAAAGTATTTATTTAACGTTATAGATGTTTTTAGTAAATACGCTTTCAGTGTACCTGTTTCGGATAAGACAGGGACTTCAATGACTGATGCGCTAAAACAAATAATAAGGAGTACAGAAAGAAAACCAAATAAAATCTGGACTGATCACGGATCCGAGTTTTTTAATAAAAAGTTTGAGCAGTTTCTAGAACAAAATAATATAAAAAATATGTTACAGGAAACGAAGGTAAAAGCGTTGTAGTTGAAAGATTTAATCGCACGCTAAACGAAAAAATACACAAACATATGACAGCTAAAAACACCAACAGGTACATCGATGACCTTTCTCAAATCGTAGGCGAATATAATAACACGAAACACCGAACAACTAAACTATTGCCAATCGATGCTATTAAAAATCCGATATTAGCAAATGAAAACATGTAACGCAGACATAAATTTAAAGTTGGTGATAAAGTTAGAATTTCTTTGACAAAAAAAAAGTATTTGCAAAAGGATTTACTCCGAACTGGAGCGAAGAATTATTTGTTGTTGATAAAGTACTTTTAACAATTCCTGTGATATACGCGTTAAAAGATTTGGCAGGGGAACCTATCGTACGTAGTTTTACGAAAAAGAACTACAGAAAACTGAGCAGGATGATTTCGTTATTAAAAAAGTGATTAGGAAAAAGGAGATAAAAGTTTAGTCAAATGGCATGGGTATAGCAATAAATTTAACAGTTGGATCCCAGCCAAACAAATTATGAAATAATGCTATTATAAATTTCCTCGTACTTTTGTTTGACAGATTTACATTTTACTGGTTTACATAACGATATTAGATATTGTCTGCGATCATCAGAGATCGTCATTCGATTAAACGTTTTAACAAATATGAAATCGAATTTAATATTTTTCTGTCGGCCTGGAATATTGATGTTTAAGAAAGGTCTGATTAGTTGCCAAAATATTTGCTGTTCCGCAACGGTAAAATTAAATTTCTTTATTTTTTTAGCAATGTGATACTTGGCATTATATCGTTTAGTTGTTGGTCTACTGTAATTAGATCTATCAACAACGGTGACTATTTCATCGTCATCAGATTCGTTGTTATACAAAATATCATCTTCACTATAACCAAAAAAATTATTGTTAGTAATTGTGATTTTATCTGTGATTTTATTGCTGGCAACCGTATCGTTGGCGACCTTATCGCTAGCGACCTTATCACTAGTATCTTCTGCATATAGTTCAGCGAGTCGTTTCATCAGGTCCATTATTATAATATATTTTTATCTAGTTTATTGTTATAAGATGACTAACGAGGTAAAGTATCACCAAAAAGTTAATATATTAAATTACAAAGAGCTATCCGAAGCGGTAAGAAAATGTTTGTCGGGTTATAGTGCATATTCTGTTGACGTTATTGTAATGCAAGGTGATTCTCATAAAATATTGCTAACAGCAGCAGAAAAAATACAATTAATGAAAGTGCAGTAACAACGCTAAAATTTGATCATAATGATGTTATATAGCATATGCTCATCATTGCTTGACTAAAACCGAATTACAAAATATTATTAATCATCATATCTAAAAACAATCCTAGCATCGTATTCGCTTGAAAAAGCTGATTTTGTTATTCTATCAGCTATAAATTTTACTGATGCGGGATTTATATTATAATGCTTTGCTGCAGCTGAAATCGATTTGTATTTGATCTCCTCATCCGTTTCGAGGTTTATCGAAACAACAGGTTTTGTTGGACATCTAAATTTAATACCACCACCTCATCCTTTTCTCACATTTTTCTGTTGCGTCACTAGTTCTAGATTTTCCAATCGAATGTCAGTCTTCACGTTATTGATGTGATTAATAACAAGATCATTGGGTATAGGTCCGTTAAACACCTCATAAAGAAACCTATGACCATAATAATGAACTTGATTTGTCGATGTTTTTCTAACAGTTACCCTGATATATCCCATATTGCTCATAGTACTAAGAACTTTTTTAGTTTTCCTGTTTCTAATAATACCGCGATCGTTAGCCTCGTATAAATCAAAGACCGGATACGGCTGAAACTAGTTTTGTAAAGACAAATTTTCAATGTTGTCAACAGTGACTTTACTGTTCACGTGATATACACGCTGTCCTTCTGGAATGCTATCGCAGAACAACGTGTAAATAAAATCTTTTCTAAGCACTGCAATTCTCTCGCCATTATCTCCCTTTACGCTAATCTGATAACCCGCTGCTGTTAATTTGCCAACAGATATTCCAGTTTTGCTGTTAATGACCAAACCTAATGCATTTCCAGCGTATAGGTTGTACTTTGGGTGAATGTGATATACGTCTTGCTCACGTGCGCTTGTCAGATTTGCTGTCATTATACTATAGGTGATTTTTTTATCTCTAATTGTTTTTTTTTTCAAACCTGGCGCATGCGAAAAGTGAGGTAAATTGTCAATTAGATATTGAACTATAGTATGACAATGCTGAAATTGCGTGATACAGCCAAGAGAAGCCTTGTGGGAGAACCTGAAAAAATAGCGACTGCTTTTGCATGTTTTGACAACAGTTATCTGTTTGATAAAACACTTCGTACTGATAAATTTTACTGCAACAAATCTTTACAACTTGCTACAGAGCTCGAAAAACACAAAAGTATAAGATTATTAATGCAATATCATGCTATACTTTCAAAGCTACTTGTAACGAAAGAATCAACTGGCAAGGAAATTGCAGACCCTTACATAACTGCAAAATCAAGACGTGTTTTGCTCGGGACTGATCTTTTATCACTAGCTAATGAAGTACAGTAAGAAATTTAAAGAAAAAAAGAGGAATTTACCGAATTAGGTTCGAGTTGGAAGTTTGAAATGATCAAGGAAATTTTGTTTCACACGATGAAATATGACGCATTACGCGGTAGTTCGTATATTGACCTACCACCAAAAATAAAAAATAAAAGATGCTGTATAAACATAAAAAACGTAGATAACAAATGTTTCCAATGGGCTGTTCTTTCCGCGCTATTTCCAGCAGAAAAAAAAACGCTAGTCGTGTTGAGAAATATATTAGTCACGTGTCAAGATTAAATTTTAAAGATATTAACTTTCCAGTGGCAGAAAATCAAATACCAAAATTTGAAAAGCAAAACAATGTTTCGATTAACGTTTTCAGACTAGATGAAAAAGAAAACGTGTATCCGAGATATATTTCAGAAAAAGCTTCACAATCAACCATAAATTTACTGTTTTATAAAAATCATTACGTTTGGATTAACAACTTTCATGGATTAGTTGGTAAACTGTACAATAAGAATGACAACAAAAAGTTCTTTTGTTACCGCTGCTTGCATGGTTGTACAAACAAGGAAACATTACAAAAGCATTTGCAGTACTGTAGTGATATACAAAGAATAACAATGCCATCTAAATAAGATAGTGTGTTACAGTTTGTCCATCATAATCATAAACTAAAAATTCTTTACGTCATATACGCTGATTTCGAAAGTTTACTTCAACCTGTACTTGGCGTAGAAAATAATCCTAAAAAATCGAATACAAGAAAAATTCAAAATCATGTTCCGTGTGGAGTAGCGTACAAGGTACTTTGTTGTGCTGATTCTAGATTATCTAAACCAATCCAATACTATCGTGATAAAAATCCAGCTGTCTGGCTTCTCAAGCAATTGATTAACGAAGTTGATTATATATTTACTCGCTTAAAAAAAGTAACTCCTATGTTAAAATAACCACCTCAACAAGAATCCGATCACGAGCAAGCGGAAATTTGTTATATTTGTTAAAAAGCTTTTGACCCTGACAACATCAGGACTGACAAAAAAGTACATGACCATTGTCATTTGACCGGACAGAACCGTGGACCGGCTCATGATCAGTGTAATTTAAAATTTCATGCTCCAGATTTTATTCCAGTTATTCTCCACAACTTTCGAGGATATGATAGTCACATTATAGTAAAAGCTTTTGGTGATACTGGTATAAAAGCTCGTCTGAAACTCGATAATATCATCAAATGCATTCCAAATAATTTTGAAAAGTATATTTCAGTTACGCTAGGTAAATTGCGTTTTATTGACAGCCTGCAGTTTATGGTAGCATCGTTAGATGAGCTAGTAAAAGGTTGTAGCAAAATTGATAACCTACGAGACTGTTTTGGAGAAAACTTTAATCTACTAGCTAAAAAAAATGAGTTTTTCCATACGAATATCTCGACGACTGGAGTAAATTTGATGAAATATCTTTACCTGACAAAGACAAATTTTACTCGAAACTTAAAAGTGAAAATATCACTGATGACGAATACAAGTATACACAAGATATTTGGAAAGAGTTTGATTGTGAGACTTTTGGTAATTATCATAATTGATACCTCAACACTGACGTGATATTATTAGCAGATGTTTTTGAAAGTTTTCGAGAAGTTATAATAATTACGGACTAGATCCTTGTTGGTATTATTCTGCCCCTGGGCTGTCATGGGATGCTCTGCTAAAGTTTAGTAAGGTAAGGTCGGAATTACAGACTGACGTTGATATGTTCAATTTTATTGATAAAGGTATCAGAGGCGGTATTAGCGTGATAACGAAGAAATATCCTAAAGCAAACAACAAATACTTAAAAGAGTATAATCCTGAGCTTACCTCGAAGTATATAATTTATCTAGATTGCAATAATCTTTATGGGGGTTCAATAGCAGAACCAAGGCCTCTTGGTGGATTTCACTGGATCACGGCTGATCAATTTCTATCGGAGACAGAAAAAAAGATACCCGAAGATGTTTCCTATTTCGTTGAAGTTGATCTTGATTATCCAAATTCGCTACAAAAATTGTATAACGATTACCCTTTCTGCGCGGAATCGATGGTTATAGATTATAGTTTGTTATCAAAAGAACAACAAGCGTTAGCATCACCAAGACAACATTCTATTGTCAAGAAACTGGTACCAGATTTGCTTAATAAACGTAATTATGATTTGCATTACAAAGTTTTAAAACAAGCAGTCGATGCTAGACTTGCGTTGAGAAAAGTTCATCGTGTACTAAAATTTAATCAGTTGCCGTGGATGAGAGCTTACATTAAATCGAACACTTCAAGAAGAGCTGTAGCAAAAACTGATTTTGAGAAAAACTTCTTCAAACTGATGAACAATTCTGTTTTTGGTAAGACGATGGAGAATATTAGGAAACGCGTAAATATCGAACTAGTTAATGATATCAATCGTAGAAACAAACTTGTGTCAGACGATGATTTTGTGAGCATGAAAATTTTTAATGAGAATCTTGTTGCGATACAAATTAGAAAAACAAATCTAAAACTAAACAAGCCGATCTACGTTGGAGCTTCAGTGTTAGATTTATCAAAGTGGCTGATATATGATTTTTATTATAATTTTGTTAAAAATCAGTGGCCGGCAAGTATATTATTGTTTACTGATACTGATTCGCTCGTATATGAAATCGAATGTGAGGACATCTATCAGGACATTACAATAATCGACATCTGTTTGATTTTTCTGATTACCCACGTGACAGTAAATTTCATGACGACACAAATAAAAAGGTGATTGGTAAGTTCAAAGATGAAATGAACTCGAGCGCTATCAAATACTTTATCGATTACGCAGCAAAATGTATGCCGTATTATTAGACAATAATAAAATAACGAAAAAGCAAAAGGTCTGCCTCGTGATTTTTTAAAAAGTTTATGAAATTTGATGACTACAAGTATGCGCTTGATGGCGGTGTTAGTTTTATGAGAGCTATGGCAATTCGGACTAATCATCATAAGCTTGAAACAGATGTCATTATCAAACGTGGATTGTGTAATTTTGATGACAAACGTTATTGCGAATATGGGGTAGATACACTTGCACTTGGGTATTGTCATGATGATAGATCTATACTTGAAATTATCGTTACCGACTGAAATTTTATCTAAACTTATAAAATAATGTTTGAAAATTTAACAATGACAAATAGCTATAGCAGCAAAATCAAATATCTAATGATTGACGGCAAACAATTGACAGTTGAAATTAATAATGAAATATCAGGTACATGTTTTAGTGGAACACGTGACAAGCTAAAACTTTCACTCATCGGATCTGATAACAGCGAGTATTTCAATTATCTCGAACAATTGTATCAAAAGTTGCTAGCGGAATTTAAAAACTTTCACAGTCCGATTAGCCAGCAAAATTATACTAAACTCACAATTGATTTTAATCGGTCAAAAATATATTCTATCTACAAAACAAAATATCCTCTAAACAAACCACAAAAAAAAGACTTATTTGAGTCCCGTCGCTGTGTGAGTGGTAAAGTAAAATTTAGTCTCTACAATCGTGATAATGAAGTATTTCTAATATCAACAATTGAAACATTAATCTTTGGTAATGAGGTATAAAATAATATCACTTACCCTTTACATAAGGTGAATTTCAAGTCCATTTGCTTTCCCAAACGTTAAAAATACCACAAATACGTAGTTTAATTTCCGCCTGTGATCATGTTACCTGGTCAAACTTCTATGCCAGACTGATTTATAAAGCGCATCTTGCCTTTTATATGCTGTCTTTAGTCTCGTTAGAGAACATTCCACGCATGCGCATTACTGTTCTGGCAATCACGCAATATCTGTATGACTCATGCAATAGTCATGCTTGTTACTAAAGATAGAGAGCTACCCTAACTGTGGCTTATACCTGTACGTGTAGTGACAGAGAGAGGGATGGGGTTAATATATATCTTGCGTTAGAAGTCTGAAAAGGTGGTGGGAGAAAGGTTTGGATTGAAATAATGTAAAATATTATCTAAACTTAAGATATAATATCACTCACCTTTCTCGATCTGTGAATATCCGCTTGAACGCTATCACAAAATATATTCCCAAACGTTAAAAATATCACAAGTGCATTAATTTCCGCAATCACCATACCTGGTGGAAAGCCCGCGTTAGACTGATTATAGCTTACCTGGATTTTAATACGCAGGTGTATCACGCAATTATCATCAGTACAATGATTGGCTAAAACAGTTACCTTGACTCGTATGACGAAAGAGCATTACACATCATGCTTGTTACTAAAGATTGAGAGCTACCTGTATGTAATGACAGAGAGAGGGATGTATTTCCTTCTAATCACGCAGTACAATGATTGGCTAAAACAGTTACCTTGACTTGTATGACGAAAGAGCATTACACAATGTTGACTTACCTGGCTAGACATTACCTTACCTTATTAACGGGGTAGTGGTGGGTGGGTTTGAATTGAAACTCTTACCTTATTAGGTAATACGTAGTTGAACTGAGGCGGGTAGTGTGTGACTGGTATGATGACACAATGATGACTAACACACCTGGCTTCGATAAGCGGCTATACGCTTTACCTTATTAGGTAATATGTAGTTGAACTGAGTGGTCGGGGTGGTGGGTGGGTGGGTTTGGGGGTCTCAGGGGATCTAAAAAATGGTCTTTGAATAGAAACTCTTGTTTTCTTATACTACTCTGACTTGTTCGAAAATAAAAAAAACTACAAATATATAACAAACAACATAGTAACTTAAGTTGAACTATACTGCACAAGTAAGGGAAATGTTTCTTACTTTTAATGAGAATACTGGGTGAGAAAAAGAATCTACGTTGGGATTTGAACCTAGACAAGGAAATCCCAGTAGCTGTATTACATTATATGCCTCGTGGGGAAACAAATAATGTAACCCCTCGACTGGGATTTCCTTGTCTCGGTCCAAACAACAACATAAATTCTAGATGGCTCTGACCTATCATGCCTACCCATTAAATTAGACTTTCTAATATCATGTCAATCACTACTGATTTTAAAATGGCTCCGGAACCTTAAACTAACCTACCCATGATATCACTCCTTCTCAACCTGCGCCAATCATCCATGATACAATTTGTTCTTTAGTGTTACTGAGACATATACCCCTTGGATAGCTAACTCCAAATCTCAGTGCCACTTTATGTCTAGAGCAGTGTATAGACATATTGATATTTTAGTCATCAGGATATGTCTTGCCATTCGGATAGATTCTGATCGGTTTGGTGTTTAATGGCACAACAACACAAGTAGGTTACTTAATCCCGACATAATTAAAGTGCCTTGCCCAAATATAAACCACGGTAGCCGAGCAGGGTGGATCCGATGGTAGGATATTAACCTTTACACATTCGGTCTCGAGTCTCCACGCTTAATACAGACACCGCTGTTTCTTAATCCGAAAGTGGTTGAATGGTCCACATCACAATGACGAAGGCCACATTCTCAGCCGTAAATAAATTAAATTTCAACCTTACGCTGACCAATACAACACTCTTGTTCTATATTTCAGATACTAAATTACCAATTTAATTTCGAAATAATTATTTGTAGTTGTAAACTAATGCAAACCATTTGGAATAAACCTTGACATGTTGCATTGAATCAAAAAGAACGATCAAACATAGTGTAACTATTATAGAAAACTTAAAATAAATTCAAATTTTGCACAGCGGAAAATGTAAATATAAAGCTACAATTATCTTGATGATATGCGGCGACTTCAGTTTGTACCCATTGTAGCAACCTAACTAATCTGCTATTCATTCGCCTATTATAATATTTTCGATGTGATGCAAAAACATACATTATTATATAAATATATATTCTATTCAGCAATTCTCCTATTATAAAATATTAGATGTGATGCAAAAACATACATTATTATAAAAAATATATATGCAATTCAGAAATTGGGGCCGCGAGTGACCAAGTGGTATAAGCGATCTCCGTTACAAATCACTACCATCTCACCTCTGCGTGGTTTCGAGTCTCGGATTCGGCCAATGTGGGTATGTGAGAAAGCTTGCCAGTAGCTTCTCGTGGGTCGGTGGTTCTTGCCGGGGATTTCCCGGGCTCTTCATCCACCATTAATACTGGCCGCCATGTACAGCCTATCTTATGCTGAAAAATCGCGTTAAACCCAACAACAACAACAACAACAACAACAAGAACTATTCAGCGTTTTTTTCTATTCCAAATAGTCGATGTTTGGCAGCAACGTAGGCTATTAAACAGTGATACAGTATTTCGCCTATTGTAAAGCAGTTGACACTGTACATGAACTGTAACTATTCTAAAGCATTATTTTCTTTTCAGCGTTTCAGCTATCATAAAAAAATAATGCTATATGCAGCCTATTCTAAAGTGATATGTCCTTATCCTTATGGCTGTTGCAAACCAGTCGATATTATGCAGCAACTCCGCCAACCCGGAAGTTGTACATGCAATCTCATTTCGAAAAGCATACATTCAACCAATGCTGCGCAGTAGTTTTGTCTGACTTCCCGTTATTTAAAAAACGTTGCTACACCATTCAGCGAACTAGAAAATAGCATTATATTTGCAGTGCAGTCTGGATTACGTCGATTCGTCTCGAACTAATCAAGTGACGTTATTAGAAACATCAACCGCTGAATAAAAGTCTAAGTTGAACTTGTACAAGATCATTCACAAGCAATTAAGGATATTCAAATTAATTAGTCGCAAGAGATGTATATCTTGAGTATAGGATAATATGAAATTACTTACTTGCCTAAGTAAAACAAAACTAAAATTACTGTAAGACAGGAGACATAATCCGTGGAACTATTTAAAAGGCTGCATTTCATCTGCTTAGTCAGCTATTTATCATTCTAAACAGTTTCTATTTACATCGTATTATATACTGTGGTGAAAAGAATGATATATTCAATTCACTATTAAATGATTTTTTCTTATCTGCTAAATTCCTATTTAGATCGAACATGAAAATACGAAAAATACTGCATAGAATATTTTAAAAGGTGAGAAAAAGTAGTTTGAATTCTGAAATAATTCGTAAAGTGGCCCTTAATGTATTCTGCAGGTTACCATTTGCCTATATCTGTGCCAGTGTTTACACAGACCCCAGAATATTCACATAAAAGATACCGAAAAATTGCAAAATTATTTTATAAACAATTTACTTCAAATATTTAGAAAAAAATAGTTTCTCTGCTACCTGCACTTTTTTATATAGCTGTAGTCCGTGATTTCTTAGCCTCAGGAAGAGAAAATTCAATCTAAGACCATTGATGAAATCTTTATATAGTGCATGTCTCTACATGGTTTTTCATTTGAATTTATAGTACCTTTTGTAAACAAAGATAGCTGCTGAATCTGTACCGACAACAAGTTGCGCAGTTTCATATCTGCAAAATATACTTCATATTCATACAAGAAAGGCACTTATATCTTTATAAAACCTACTATAATCAATCGCATCATTAAAAAAGTATTATCAAATTTAAAGTCAATCAAAATATGAAAGAAGAAAATCTATGTACGAGTATATGTTTTCTGAAGTTGAAAAAACGCGGGATCACGGAACTCCGGTCACGTAGCTTACGTTCCCCATAATATTGACTAATCAACAGAAATGTTATTCCGCACTGACACAGCATGGTTGATATTGTTGGGAGTATTAATCAATCTGCTATTGGTGATATTATCGTTATATCAATGTGTTTATTGCGGAGAATTTCCATGGTTAATTATAATTTTATTATATGCGCATTTAATGTTAAATGGATGATGTGGAGTTCGATACAGATTTTCAATCTGTAATTCCGTATCGCACATTCCGAATCTCACACAAAATTTTCTATATCGTACACCCAGCCTTGCTTTTAAAACTTGAAATATTCAATAACAGTCTACTTATAAAATAACGGGAATGATATATTGTTGTAAATTTTAAATGATTCATAATTTTCACGTTTGTAAATTTAAGAAATACAGTTATATTGGGCGAAAATGGCCGCTTGTACCGCTGGGGATAATGGGAATGTTCCGTTAGTGACGACGAGCAGCTGATGCGCATTTCACGGTATCTAGCCCTGGAATTAGAGTTTGTTGAGGTGGACAAAAATATTCTCGAATACTGTACAAAGATGCAATTCTTATAATTTTGCATAACAATTGCCAACAGCTGTTGCTCTCTGTTATCGGTCTGCTTTTATGTTGCAAATATTTGTCGTTTTAACAAATTCGATTTTTTGTAATTTTAATAGACAAGTTGTAAGTCTCCGCTTAAACTTGTTCAATAAAAATATACTTCTGATGATATTTTTTGAACTCTAAAAATGAAATTTTAGATAAGTTTGCTATTTTATATGATTTAAGTTGTGAAATATTTATTTGGAATTGAACATGGGATAAGAATGTTTCCAAACGCTGGGCATTTCTAACCATGCCTTGAATTTTGACATGGTTCCTTAGGTCTTTCCTACTTTGTCTACATTTTTAAAAATTTTAATAGAGAATTTCACAGGGTGAACTGTAAGTTTGTATTTTATTTTTTGCGACTGTTTAAGCAGAAAGTAAAGAGAAAAAAATAGAACAATATTGCAATGTTGTTATAATTTATTGCGAAAATGTATCCAAACATATAAAGGTATTTTTTTCCAAGTAAAATATCCTTTGTTTATCTGGCCCTACTAGTGTTATCTAGACATCATATCAAAACCAAGACATCTTTACAAGTTTTAATTGTTCAATAATAAGTAAATGTTTAATATAATGTTTAGCTCATGTAGGTTTTGACCTTCTGTCGGACCCTTCGGAAGCAAGTGAAACAGACATATATATGTGGAGAACAATTCGCACACACTGTGTGGTGTCTGCATGGGAGAAACAGCACGTTGCGCTCGTTCTCTCCACATTCCGTACACATCACCTGGCGCTTTAGTGTATCGTTCTCTTGCAAGATTGACTTAGCTGCAACTAAGAAAAGAATAAAACTCCATTGCATACTAGTAAATCAATTTATGAGTACTATAACAATTGAACAATAAAATCTAAATATAATATCACAAGGTCAATATAAATATATTTCAAAGATGTCTATTATTGAGGAATAGTGAACTAAACGTATCTGGAAATTGCAAAAATTCTATGGAAGTTTATCCCAAACAGTATATAATTTTGTTTTGTTCATAATAGTGTTTTGTTACTTGAGTACTGCCAGATCAAATTTTGCTTGCAAACTCTACAATTCCACTGATCATAAGTATTGAGTTATATTCATAATCACTTAAAGATATCGCAGCTTCGATTATAGCAGGTAATGATATAGCTGTAAACATTCTGTCAGGTCTCTAACTTCCGTTTAAGTTATCCCAGATATTTGAACTAAGCGTTTTTAAGTTATGGCAAATGTTCTATATATTTTATTAAAGTCATTTCATATCTTTACCCTCTTCATTTGTATGGGTATTCATGCGTCTAGATGATAGAGATTGCTCAGCTTGTCTTGGTACGTTTCCGTCTTCCTCGTTGTCCAGTATAACAGTCAATATGTCCTGGGATCCAAATTCCTCCCTACCTATTATATTTAAGGTTATGGAATTTTTACCGTGTAAAAATATATTAAATAAATACAATTCTGAATGCATGCCAAAACAAAAAAGGTCTTTAACACATTGGTTATTTTCATTTCGGTCAGTGAAACACCTTCAATCGCTGAAATTTGTCACAAACTTTATTATAAACTCCTTTTTTAATCCCTAATTAAGTCCTAAAAACTTTCCATTGTTTGACATACACAATACTTAGAAAATTGCTAATTTTAGTAAATAAATCAACTTTATGGCACAAGGCAACAATAACTAAATACACATTCATGTATTTGTACGAGTTCTTTTTAAGCGAGTATATCAGGGTTCGAAAAGACTAGGAGCTTATACCAATGAAGTGTGATTGCAGGACGTTTTGTATGAAAGATAACAATTATCAAAATTAGTATAGATTACATTGTTCTGTTGAAAATATGTTTTTATTTTAGTTCATATTTCTATGGAAAATAAATTATTGAACACAAAATATTCCAACCTTCTTTAAGAAGATAGTTGATAGCTCTAGCCACGGTCATATCAGAGACGCCAGTCTGGACGACACTCTGTGCACAGTCTGCATCTAGCACGCTTGGCTCTGTTCCATCTTAAATAAAAAGAAACGCACATGCATACATACATACATACATACATACATACATACATACATACATACATACATACATACATACATACATACATACATACATACATACATACATACATACATACATTCGTACGTACGTACGTACATACATACATACATACATACATACATACATACATACATACATACATACATACATACATACATACATACATACATACATACATACATACATACATACATACATATATCTGACAGCATTTTCGTTTGTCCCTTGTAAAAAAAAAAAGAAAGAAAAGAAACAAAAATTTAACCAAGGTTAGGTAAGCAAGACGAAAAATGAGTGAAGATACAGAAAATAATTTTGTGGAAACCATATACATTTTGGAATTCATTAGTATGTCGGATTATTCGAATTTCCAACGATATATATATATATATATATATATATATATATATATATATATATATATATATATATATATATATATATATATATATATATAGATGCAATAAACTGACGACGAACAGTACGAAACTAGTAACTAACTAGCCTAAGCGCTTTCGACTCTTAATGAGTCTTTTTCAAAGGCAAATACAAAACATAGTTACGACAAACAAATAAACACAAAAACGTTGCGTTTGTAAACCTCTACATTTCTATCTTCACATGTGTTAAAACTATAAATACAACCAGCTTGTGTATAGTTTTAACACATGTGAAGATAGAAATGTAGAGGTTTACAAACGCAACGTTTTTGTGTTTATTTGTTTGTCGTAACTATGTTTTGTATTTGCCTTTGAAAAAGACTCATTAAGAGTCGAAAGCGCTTAGGCTAGTTAGTTACTAGTTTCGTACTGTTCGTCGTCAGTTTATTGCATCTATTTTAATTAATCCCTGACAGACGTGATCCCTTGGTGGATCCAGTACGCTTGAGAGGGTTGTTATTCGCCATATGATTTGTATTCTTTATATATATATATATATATATATATATATATATATATATATATATATATATATATATATATATATATATATATATATATATATATATATATATATATATATGGATCGACTATATTACTCGTTAACTCGGGAGGGGGGAGATTTATGACCAGAAACAAGGCTTGGCAGAGTCCCCGCATATACCATGGTTCCAATGGTTCCAATGAACTAGATTATAATGCTAAATTGTATTATGTTTACTTTAATGAATGATTTCTGTGTTTATGACACGTGACACTTACCCTGATTATCATGTAAATTCAGAGTTTGCAAATATATCACTGTCTGTTCCTCGTCATGTACTAACGGTTGTTCATCCTAAAATACAAACAGGCATGGAATATTGTCTTGAGTTCTTTTTTACGGAACAACAACACAAGTAGGTTATCTATTGTTAAAGCTATTGGAGTCAAATGCCTTGTCCAATGGAACATCACAGTAGCTGCGTAAGATGGAGAAAGGTTGATTTAAGTGGCAGAATCCAAACCTGTATTGCATCCTTACCACTGAACCTATGCTAATCTTGTCTTCCTTAGGTCTCTGCTTACGACATACAAAAGAATGCAACCTGCATATTCCACATCTCCAAACCCACGTGAATTGAACAACAAAGAAAACTACACTGTTCCAGATTTTGTGGAAGCAACGATTTGCGTGGAATAAGACATTTTGGTACTGTACGACTAAGAATCACAGCAATATAAGTAAGATAAGTATTCCTAAGGCCATTAGAGCAATATGCCACAGCAGTAACTGAATACTTAAATAATGTAACTTGCCATCAACTATTAGTCACAAAATATTATTGTCATGCAAAGAAAATATATGCAAAACTATTGTTGAAAATCACCAAACACACATTACAATATTGGTTGTTCAGGATAAATTTAGCTTCGGAAATGTACGCATATTCAAAATGATGGCTACAAAGTGATTTAATTTTTTTAAATTACCTAGATATCTGACTTATGACCAGGAATGAATACAGAAACCTCCATAAGAGATTGTGATCTGAGTTTCCTAATCTCTTTAAAGACATCTGTTTGCAGGACTTTTACTCGAATTGTTTTGACAAGTTCCTTTACAACAAGAGAAAATTAAATCAAACATAAAATTACAATCTGGTTAAAGTGTAATCAGAAAGGACAATGTAATATGACTATAGGGTAACTTCCTAGCATGATATATAGCTTTAAGGGTTACTAATAGGCGTACACAAGCACTGATTGTGTGTTAGGACACCGGTGACCCAATTAATGTATGAAACAAAAACACAAAAATTTACACTCAACACATAGAACATAACAATATTTATTCAGATCAAAAGAAATTGATGATAAATGGTAAACTTCATTGCAGGAACATACAAAATCATATATATGAGTGATATAACCAGTCAGAGTTGGATGGGGTCTGGCACTAGAAATAGCGGCAAAGATGGTTCATCAATATTGCCAATGTTTTCATAGCCTCAAGTCAGTCTGACAACCAAAACTAATGTTAAAAGTACCATTAATTATGTTCAATGCTTCCTTGTTTATTCCGTTACGTTAGATAATAAACTGATGGTCAAAATAGCTTACCTCAGCTTCTGATTCATCGTCCACGAGACGTACAAGTTGAATAAATTCTTCCCCTTTGACATGTCGTAAGTAATCACAGTCAGAAAACCAACGCGCATGCTCTATCCATGGATCATCTTCCGGTTCCCAGTTTTTTAAACCTCCATCACAGGAAAAACATCTGACAACATCATCCTTTCCTGAAATAATGATAATAATTCTCGATTAAAAACTATCTGAACGTTAAAAAGTGGTTATAATCCAAACAAAACGAAAAGTTGTATAGTTTTTAAAACATAATAACAATAGACTACCGCGATATTCATGCAAACTGTTCAAGAGAGAAAAAAAGATGATTTCTTCTCATCCCTGATGAGTTTTAATATATACTAGGTTTCTTGAATCCATATAAATAACAATAAGGATATCAAATTGCATTCGAGAAGAAAATAATTAATAAATTTGTGGTGCACTGAGTTTTATGCATTACATGCAAGTAATTGATCAAACAATATGACAATTACGTACAAGAAGTTTATGGAGGGCTTAATAAGTAATCTAAACGAAACTAAAAGTCTATACAAAACTAAATGAAAATTTGGCCCTCACCACTTATATCTTCAAAGAAACACTTGTTTTTCGTTTGGATAATTATTACAACCGCAAAATAAACGTGAAATGTCGATAAACGCGAAGCAGCTGATTACCAGTCCAAGGGAATTTACATTATTTTAATGTAGTTGTATTACAAATATTCCGGTCAAAGAAATTAGTCAAACGTAATTTGCAAAATTAAAGAGCATCTAGCCTAATGAGTAGAATCCTGCATGAGCTAATTCTCTAGGTGTCTGTGTAAGATGGTTGGGCCAATTCTTGAAGGTACTGAGTCGGTTACTGAAAGTCTGATACTGTGGACTCCTAATACGGCTTCCTGTTGGAAGGCAAAAGCTGTCCATCATGAAGCGATTACATGAAGGTAATGAGGCCAACCCATCTGCAAAAACAACTACATATTTGCATCAAAATAGCGTGTCCTCACATTTTTCATAGTTATACTTGCCTTTTTCTATTTAATCTATCTGTCTCAGCGTCCCACTCCCAGATGCCCCTCGAGAAACGTGTTTTAAAATTATTGGGCCTTAATGGAAAATTTTATATCATTCAAAGCAAGCAAAATCTTTCACTTTCTTCTCAAGCGGCATAAAGAAGTTGTTGGAAATAAAGAAAGTACCATAAATACAATCATCTTACTCATCTGATCTTTAGAAAAAGAGGCAATAATGAAAAAGGTGACAACATAGAACATTCTCCTTTGATACATAATTAACTAGTTGATCAGCTACATGTTTCGTTTGATTATTTTATATTCACTTGAATGAAGAACGCGAGGACAGAGTGAGAAATGCACTTTAATCAAATAACCATGTTAATTTCCAAGTATTAAACAGGCGCATGGTGTGTAGTTGCTTCAGAAAGTAGATTTTGTAAAACTACTCAAATGCAAAAATATAACTCTACAACATTATCAGTTTTGAAAATATTAATTTTATTTTACACAATATAATGCCTAATGAAGCATGTGCCTCACTGATGTACTCATTAATATAATGCAATTGCAGCAAAATGCTGTTTCGAAAAGGGTCACAGCTGCAAAGAAGTTCGACAGTAAGCATGAAAAATTGAACAGTTACTTTACCTAAATGTAAGGACCTATATAAGATTCGGGAGCAAACCCCTAAAGTACGTATAAGTTTTATAATGGGCAATAATCTGAATACATGTAGGTCTTCTATATGTAAAGTCTCATACAAACTTTGTCTTGTTATGTATATTTAGTTTTGTATTGTTAATTGGTTTTTCTTCTGTGATACAGTCAAAGACTGTAGATACATCATGACAAATGAGGTAACTGGCATATCATAACGTTAGATACTACATGTACACCATCATGTTTAATATTTGAAGTCATTTGGAATACCACTAGGATTCATTTGAAACTTTATTCATTTGAACTTGTGATACAACATTTAGAATTATTTGGGATTTAATTTACAATACTGTAAGTTCTTTCAAAATTTTCACTTTGTATTCTGGGGTAATATTTTTTTTGTTCAATTTTACAAACTTACGTCTTTATTTCTTAATACAAACCCTGTAGTAAAGTGAATTTAAATCGATATGGTTCCGCTCAATAGTTTCGTACTTTGGACAGGGTTAAAATGTTAAAGAAGAACAAACTCTTATGTTTTCGTCACTGGTTATTTAAAAAAAAAGACATTTCATATTTTAGATATTGTTGATATGACTTTTAATTTTATTCATTTTGGTGTATCATTTTTGGGTGTTACGTGGGTTATAAAATATACAGCTTGGAATTACTTCATATGTACACCACTCGAAAGAATACTATCTCCCCTTGATCATGTTTACTGTATTTTATAGTTTTGGAAATTGGTGTTTTCTACTCTGGCAATATTCATTTTCTCTAGCAAATAGGTACAGCTATTTCGAACATTTGTCCACTTTAAGCATCACGTTCTTTCGCTATCACCACGTACATAAACATTTCAGTAACATTACATGAACGTAGCATAAAGATATATCTACCCCTCACCCCTCTTTAGGGCGATTCATTTTTTGCTGCATTAAATAGATGTCTGTACAGAACCCGGATGTGTTATCAGAAGCGTATGGATCAATAATAAGGCCCTCAAGAGGATTTGCTTACGTCTATACTGTCTGTATTGTTGCTTTTGTTTATGGTGATGATGTTGATGGTGCTTTGTAATCACAATCATTAAGTGGGATTTCTGACATTGTGTGCAAAAGCTGTTGAAAGATAGTTGTGACTATGCATGTTGTTATTGGTGGTGGTGGTGTTTATGGTAGTTACAGTGGTAGTCTGTATTCATTTGATGGAGTCTAGATGTGCATTAGATTTTTTTACCACTATTTAACGGATTCTCTATGGAGTCAGTTTCAAGATTATAATTTGCAACCGATGGGACATCGTTTTCAGCCAACTCATTTCTGATTCGCTCTTGTCCTTCTGGCAAATGTTGGTGTCTTTCATCCCTGCTTTCGTATGGATTTTCTTCCGGTGTGTCATTTCTTCTGGGTGACTGTTGCTTTTCAGTGTCATTTCTCCATTGTTGTTGTTGTTCTTCACTGTGAGATCTCCTTTGTGGCTCAAGTCTCGAATTGTCGTTATTCTCCTCTGACTGAGGAATGTTTCCTGCTACAATAGACTGATTTGTAGTGAAATCACTTGGATTTCCTATCATATGGACTATTGCATCTTGCAAACTTATATAGGCCAGTGGACTTTCTGCGTTTCTAGTAGCAATGGGACATCTTGCCATGACATCGATCACAATTTCCAACTGTACTTTGTTTTCAAAAATCCACTTCAAAATTACCTGGAAAACAAACCAAACTTTAGGTGAAGTTCAATGACTTATAAACGCACAAGTTTAATTTAAGGATTTTTTAAAATAGAAACCTAATGATGGTCATAAACATTCCCTACTGGCATACCGCCTTCAGAGTATTATCATGACAAGAAGTTCCCCTTGTTCCCTTCATTACTTCCCTAAGTGTTCTGACGTACAAATTGCATCAAAATTAAACAAGCTGTAGAAAACCAGATTTTATGTCTCTGTTGTTAATTCTGATGGCAGGTGGGGTGGATTCATGCGCATTGTTTAGCTTATGCATTTCAAGTGTTTTCATGTCATAATTTAATTTTAAACACCACAAAAGAACATTTACATTACGAAACATTTTAGTTGTTTCGTACTCAAAATGTATTTCATTATCTCTGGTTCAAATGTTTAAAATATAAACAACAATTTGTCTTCGTGCAAACTTTGGCATCGAGAAGTTGTCATGGCATCGAGAATAAATGGAAAACTCACTTTAGCCTAACCAGAATAGTACTTTCTATGCCTGCTTATAAAAGGACAAACACTATCTTTCATTTGGGCATGAATTCTGGTTTTGTGTCTTGTAGCAAAGTCATCACCTGATGTCGTAATTGTAACAATGATCAAGACTAAAATATATCTCAAAATATTCTTACACAATTTGAATTTGAGAAAAAGTTTGGATAAATCTATCAAGAATATTTGTGCCTTGAACTCCATGATATAATATAGATTCTGTTAAATTCGTTTATTAATGTAAATCAAATATGATGGGAGGTTCTTAGAACAGCTGAAATGTAATTTGAAAATAATAATAGCCTTTCGTATTTCAGTTTTAACATTAGAAAATGTATGAAAAAGAAGAGCTGTCAGTGTTTGATGAGTGCATAGGATGAAGTTTTCTGGACTTTGCGTCGGATCAAATATATACATAAACACTTTTTCAAACTATTCCATGTCGTTAAGCGGTCGTTGTTCTTTCATTTTCAAGAGGAGGCTTAAGTAATCATGTAAACAGTGTTATCAAGTACTATGAATTATTGTAGAAAAAATAGTTTTCCACTGTTTTAATTAGAAAGACTTTATTTTTTACTTTTGATTTCCTTAATGAAAACAACTCCTGCTTGGTGCAAAGTGACGGCTGCAATACAAGTGGATTTAATCACGTTTAAACGAAGTTATTTCGAGATCCATATGTCGGGCAAACATGAATGCCAGGCCATGACGATATACAGAGTAACAAGCGAATTAATCATTTCAGACATATGCAATTACATAGTTATAAATCGTGAGAAAACTAGACCATATCAGACTGACGTCAATCTGGGCTAGGCATCAGGTTGTATATCGAGATACGTTTAACCTAAACAGCACACCTACGTTCGACCAACACTGGCAAATAATCGTTAATATCACATACCCACACTCGAAGTGAGTATACTACCCGTGAAGTGAATTAAGATGAAAACATTGTCCACTTCAGAGGAGAATACATGCTCAATACACAAGTCGAACATATTAGCTCCGTTCATTTTCATTAAAACTTTTAAACTCAGCCAACATCACAAAACTACATTATCTACCATTCTCCATATACAACAAAACGATTGGCTTCTGGTCAAATGTATATTCTTTTATTCTGCAGACCTAATTTAACTTTACTTAATTTTGTATAATCAAAGTATCTTATATACTCTAGATCTTGCTTCACAACGGTAGTGATTCCATCAACAAGAATATAGAAGACTTTACTGGAGTTCAGACAATACCTAGCTTCTTCTGTTAAGACTTGATTAATTGGGAGAAATTAGTCTTGTCCGGGTGTCTGGTTTTATAATCAACACCAAGATTAGCACTGTTCTTCTCATACAGCATTTCTATCTCAGAAAATTAGTTTTGTGTGGTAAGGTGTATGCTATGTTAAAGAGCGCTCTTTTTTGTTTCATTTCATTCTCATGTAGTTTCAAAACGCCTTTCCCAGAATGGTGTTTATAATTTCGGTGATTTTTTTGCATATGCTGGTTAGTGTCGCGGATATACTGTGCTGAACAATATACACGCGGTCCATATGTAATAAAACTTGTTAGATCCTGAAATCGTCAGTTCCGCTGACAAATAAACTGGTTGAATTTCCAACTAGTGCCAGTATGGGATAATGTATGCAATAACGCAAAACCTCTTTCCTTTTCCTTTAGTGAAAATGATTTCAAGCAATGGATCAGCCCAAGGCGAAGGAAAATAGCTTTTTGTTTCTTAGTTCAGTCGTATACATTCTTTGCTACCTGAATCTGACTTTGGAGAAATGGTATTTTCAGATTCAGTGTCAGCTTTACGTTTTACCCCTCCATGTTCACGCGAAATTTCCTCCTCTGAATCGTTCCCGTGATTTTCCTTGTGAAACAATTTTTTAAAATAAAAAAAAAATCATTTTAGCCAAACAGAACAGATAACATGATTTGACACCAACTTCTACTAATATGGTCATAACATACATTATGCCGTTTAAATGCACAGGCGGTATCCTTTAGCTTAACGCCTTTAACTGTTTCGCTTCAAATGCAACATCGCATATTAAAGTTGATCCTCTATAAAAAAGAATCATTTGGGATTACTGATACAGGTCGAAGCTTTCTATCCCCCATGACTTTACCCGTGATCACACGAGTGTAAATATTGCAATCGTCAACCAGTACACTCAGTTCAGTATGATGTTTACGAAGTTGTGGATGGCTTTCCATTGCCGTCAACACGGATTCAAATTCAGCCATGCTAATTATTGTTTCCTCGATAGCCACGGAGTTCAACTTGGTAATTGTATAAAGGTTGCTTTATGGTACTGCAAGAACTTCTGAACATAACAGTACTTGAGGATATATTCATACTGAAATTATTTTACCAGCACCGCTCGCGATACCGGTTACTATTGATATAGCCCAAACAACAATTCCAATTGGCGTTGTTTTGATAGTAGTTGTGGTTACAATTTCTGCTACCCCAAGACCCAACGGTTGTTACTGCAGAGATTCTACAAACAGCATCGGCGTCAAGACAGATATGCTTGTATTTCACAAGTAACGCAGTTCTCTTAATTTTATCTCGTTTGTTCCGCTTCAATTATTATTTTACGTCAGTTACATTGACGGTCTATCGTGGTTCTCCTATTAATAATCTGATCACGAACTATAATTGCTCTACAGGCTGACCTTTAACAAGTGCGAAAAGCGCGTGCACTCTTAAGAAATGCAATATTTTACAGGAAAAACTGTCATTCAATCAAAATAAAATATCTGCTTGAAGAATATTCAACTCTCGGACGTTTTTGCTTTAGGGAGATGGGCTAGTACTATGTTCATATAGGACCATATTGCAGTCGTAATTAGTGTATGAAACGATCGTTCTCGTTTTCGATAAAGAAATACACGGATATGTGCGTTCTTGTCGAATAATAGCAGAGATTTTTATTTTCGTAGTTGAGTTAATGATGGTTTAATGTGACTAACTGAGAATTCGATCGGGATGGATTTGTCAGTTAATTCCGCTTTCTTGCTGTAGACAAAAAAAATTCCTGGGTGTTTTCATGTCTGGCATTGCATTGCGCGACTGAACGCTTTCGCGTGATAATGCAATTATTGCAAGCTTGGCATATTAGGGTTGTCCCAATTATTAATTTCTATTTGGTTCTTAGCAAAATTCTATTTCAGTGTATTCGAGGGTTTGATAACGTTACTTTGTGGCAGACATGCATCGAAAAGTGGACTAAAATCATTATCGATGTTGGTATCTCTGGTTAGCCAATCCAACACCCTATCAGTAAATTCAACAAACTCATCACCGCGGTGATAATCCACCACTTTTACATGTAACAAGAAACCTTAAAGACAAATGTCATAGACGATTGATAACGCTTCATCACAAACATATGTACCATGTATCTCTATTATTTCATCCTTATTGATCGCCTGCAACGAAAAGGTTTTGATGATGTATCATTGAGATCGGATTTAAATAATACCTTTCTATACTTTAGCTGCAGCATTATGATTTTCTAGTGATTGTTTTGGGTCTTCTGATTGAATACTAACAGATCCCATGTATTAGTGGACGGTTATATGATCCAAAACTAATACATGGATCTAGCTGCAACAAGTCTAAAATCGCCACTACGATAAAACCAGTCAGTATTTATAATTCTTACACCAAATACTTCAGAGGTTACTGCTCCTCCTATTCTCTGTATATTCCAATATGTACCATCAAGAAACTCAGCACGTCTTTCTGACAAGCTGATGTTGTCAACCTCGACCTTGATATTATATATGCACGTATTGTTTGTTGGCATCACCATCATCGATGGGTTCTTACATCAGTAAAAGTAGAGTTATATTCATGATATGGTACCTACTCATTTCATCATCGGACATTTTAAGATTAAAATTCGAATTTGTGACGACCCAGTCTTTGATAAATACCACAGACACACCAAAGTCTTTGAATCTCCTGATTTCACTGATTTTGGTTTTGTTCTTTGCAATAGCGCCTCGCAACTTTGTAACAATATCCTGATTGTCTGCGAGAAATGTTTTGTTTTCCAGTTTTATCGTGGAAAATCACAAGCTCAACAGGGTCAGCATCAATGTACCAGCTCTTAATATCAGCCAACCCCGCTTGATGCCATACCTGCACAGAGTCAAGTCAGGCTGAGTAGCGTCCATAAATGTTAATTTTATTTATGATTTCTGAGTGACAGGGTAAAATCAATAAGTGTTTGTCATGTTGAAAAACAAGCTTTGCTTCCTGGGAGTGCACACAAGAGTTTAATAACGAATTGCGCATATATTGACCCAGCCAATCAAATTTTAAACGGCAGAGTTTAATAAAACAGTGGTTTTCATTCGCCAAGAGCGTCTATGCCCGGCTCAAATAATTACTAACTTCAAATGACAGTGCAAATCCGTACACGTCAAAATACAAAAGTTCATTGGGTGTCGACGTGTATGCCGCCCAATTAGTGCAAGATTATGTTGTCGATACACGTTAATGATGACAGTTTCCCTTGTTCCTTGAATCACTGATGCATGTTCGTTTCGCATAAAGATCTGGAAATGTTTGACTGGCTATGCCATCAAGAGTAACTTAAATTTGAATATTGGTTAACGGAAGTGTGACCGTTGGCGAATTATACGCAATGGTCGAAGATCTCGACACGATGATATTCTCCGAGTTGTCCCTGCTAACCGAAGGCCTTTTCCTTTCAATGTTCGTTTGCGATATATAATACGGTCTCCAGTTGCCCTTTTCAAAGACATATCAGATGATGCTCCAATGCCCCTAACGAAACTAATTTTTTCGGCAGCAGGCGTTTCAGCAGATCACAACGTTGGATTGGCCGCGAACAATGCAAATATTTCACTACCTTTTCACTGATATACTGATATCACTTCAGACTTTGACAGTTTTCGTGTCACCGTGGTGTTACTTTCTTTTGCCGCATTAAGCTTATGAAGCTGTGTTTAGAGTCAAACAGTATGATTCATTTACAATTGTGCTAGGAAAATCCTAAATGTGACTCCGCAATTGTTTCAGACTGCGCTCCATTTTTGTGATCTGTTCTGTACTTAGGGAAACCTTAACTTCGTTATAAAATATTAGTTTTAATTACACTGTTTACTTACATCCATAACTACAGGCTTTCCAAATGCATGCTAACGAACTTTATTTGCCCACCCACTTCCTCTTACAAAATCATCTTATCAGAGAGAATTACAGCAATGCATTTGTGACCACCATAGATGGGTGTAACGTCGGCGAGATCGCCACCGGGAACTACGTTACAAAGAAATGAACGTATAGGTCGACCATAGATACTATGCGTTCCAACAAAAAAGTAATAAATTTGGTACAACGTAACAAAATCATGGGAATCTTGTAATTGGAATTCTTTATAATTTTATTTATCCCTTTTTTTCATTTTATTTTATAAAGTTTTTCCCTATCAGTTTTAGAGTCTTATTTAAACGTATGAATTCTGGTTTATGTATAGAACAACGTGGTTTTTGTTTTGTTTGTAACGTAATAGCTAAGTCAGCATCTAACTGATTCTACCAATGGTAGGCGATCTAAGCTTCGAAACATTCCACAGCATGGTCGTAATATTTTATCCAAATTGGCATATGTGGTCTGAATATAAGTTCAGTATTCAAAGCAAAGGTTGTGTTGTTTTGTTTTGTTTTTCAAACGTATGACTCAATTCATGAGTTCATTGTGACTTGACCGATTTTTTATTTTTCAGACATGCAACTAATTTTCTATTCTTCATTCACAGTGTCAGCAACATACAGGGACAACTTACAAATGAAATTAACACTATCGTTAAATAGATATAGTAAAATAGTGCAAGACATCGACCTTGACACCGGCGATGGGGGTGTAACATGATCTATCTACTACATACCCACACATCGCAACTTTCAGGTCGGCGTCTTACACTGTGTGACGGCGAGTCCAGTTGTTATGTTAGTCTTTGACCCCCTCCCAATCTCTATATCGATTTACCTGTAGTTTTAAATTCATTTGTAAGGATCTGCAGTAGGAATCAAACCACAATTAATAGTGCCTATTCAGTACCCCACGAATGTAGTCCTAGCCTATGTTTAGAGCATTTATTCCTGTCTCCTTTTGGTGGTGATACAAGAGTTAGATTTAAACATTCCTGTTATAGACTTAAAGGTAATTGTTTATTGTTTAGAATACGAGTTTATGGTCGGGTTGTCTGTGTGTATTTAGGCGACCGCGTACAGTGAGTAATAAGTTATTGGTGATGATCCGGAAGTGAAATCTGTGTTCCATTGCACGTTGAATTGTTTTCAGTCAAGCGTCTCAAAACTGCCAGTGAACCTATGACAAGAACTTCACAGTGAAGTCATCTTTGAAGGTATTTTAGATTAACATATGATTTGTACTGATTGTCACACAGTGGAAAGTTCATTACTGAATATATAGTAAAATTAATTGTGTTCTCAGCCCTGTTCAGTGCAGTGTTGATTAAAGTTTAAATTGGAATAAACTCTTTATTATTATTGATATACACATAAATTTTTATTATATATATATATATATATATATATATAGTGACTGAAAATATAGTATAAAAAATTAAAAATAAATAGGTAAATTTTATTTAATAAATTAATATATAATATTTATATGGAATGATATTAAATAATATCAGCAAGTATGTATTCCTACACCATATACAAGCTGCAATGATGGATGATTGTCAAATTTTGTCAATGAAAATATCTTTGTAAGTCAAAATGAGACCTTTATTTAAAATACATGAAGACAAAATTGTATTTGGTATTGTGCCTTTAGGTCATTCAAACTATTTATTAGAGGTCCAGGCAGTTAATTTACTTGTTAATGATGGAGTGACTTCCTGAGTAATCTATGTCTGCTTGCATAGCTTTCATTAATTGTTTATAAAGATAGTCATAGAGTATTTAGTGAGAGGACAGTGATGAAAACTTTTTACAGGAAGCTACTTAAGTTCTCGACTAAATTATTTTAAGCTGTCAGAGAATGAAATACAGGTCAAAGAGATAAAATATACATTCACCAGTTATATCTACTCTTGGATTTAATAAAACAGCGTTCAGTTTGGTTTTGATACTAAATGATATATTGCAGCATTATAGCTTATTTGATATGGGAATTCTAATGTGCCATTTTGCTTTATCCATTATTAATTACTAAAAATATTTGTTAACTGAAACTCTAAATATTAAACAAGAAATATTCAAACAGATTATTTGAATTTAACTTTGTACAACTGATCTTAACATGGTTACATATCCCATATGAGCAAATATCCATAGATTTTAGAATGTTTCAGTATATTATATAGGCTGTCACTGTACCTATAGTTAATCTGTAAGGCACATATCTAGCTGTGTGAACTTAAAATATCCCAAAATATTTTTTGCATCATAAATATGCTTATGTATGACAACATATTTCAATTTAGTACGTTAACAGTGTGGTATTGTAGCATCGGCTCCTACCTGATTCCATTGAATCATTGAACTTAAAAATTGGCAACCAACACTCTTAAAATACACTAAAAATGTTCAAACAGATCATTTGAATTAATTTTTCACATATGCTCTTAACCAGTGTATATCCCGCATATGCAGTTATCCGTCCTTGTTTATAAGTTTTAGGGATCGGAATTTCACATTTAGTTGATGATATAGGATCTGTCGGTACTTATAGTTGATTTGTGTGGCCACATTTGGCTTTATTCACTTGCAATATCCAATATGTTTTATATCCCTCATGAATGAGATATCTTATAACAATATATTTTAATTTAGTAAATTGTCACTTGAATTTGCTGTATACTGGTATGAACTAATGTTTGCACCAATGTGATGTGTCGAATTTTGAAACGTTTTGAAACCCATGGTTAAATAAATTGACTTCAAGTTAACATATTGAAACAAAAATGTCTGTTGGAAGCTCAATGTTATTTCCTCATTTCATCTCAACATAAAAGGAATTAGTTAAACCCCAGTTGAATTTGACCCGGTCATTTCCTTGGTACAAGAGGTACACATCAAAATAATTGAGTTTTCAAAGGACGCTAATTGTGAAATGTTTTAGGCCAGTGAAACAGACGACAGAGACTAGACATTGGATTTGGAGGGAAAATTTTAGGAACAGTTATTTCTGATTGGCCAGAAAACTTCAGGGCGTACATTTTCAGAAACGATTTAAGAACTATCTCTTGGAAATATCAGTTAGATTTTACTTAAGAGAAGATAAAGTCAACTCCGGGACGCACTAATGATGGAGTGGTCTCGTGAAATTACCACGAAGCCAGATAGTTGTCTTAAAGAGAAGACAGACTAGACTACAACTGTTTGTTTGGAAAAGAAACTGCAGTATGGTACGCAATTTTAATTTCAATTTTAATATGCCATTTCATTTGTTTGTTTGCAGATTCGATATATTATGATTCACGCATGTATTCGTGTATTCATTCGTAGGACTAACGATATGTTAGTTCTACCAGTTAATTCTTTGATTTTTCAATTATCAATTCATTAAGAGAATTGACGATTTGCATGTAATTAAATATTCGATATGTAGCGTTGTATAGGGATTTCATGAATTTACCCTAGTATACGAATATGTCACATTTCTTAGATATAAGAATTAAATCTCTGTGTAGGATGATATTTACCCGTGTGAGTAATGACGATTATATATATATATATATATATATATATATATATATATATATATATATATATATATATATATATATATATATATATGTGTGTGTGTGTGTGTGTGTGTGTGTGTGTGTGTGAGAGAGAGAGAGAGAGAGACTTCGCAATATTTGTTCACGCAAGCTACTTTAGAATAGTTAGATATAGTTGATATTACGCATAAATATTTGAGTATAAACTGCATTGAATAGCCAAATGTAAATGTGTTGTGTTGTAATGCATGCTGGCATAGAAAGGTCACATTTGTCTGTAGAGGCACGTGAGAATTAAGGACTCGCAGTAAATCTAAATGAACTTTAGAGAAGAGAGAAGGAAGAATACGGAGGGAACTCAATGAGTCAAACAAGAAAGCTGCATCTTGGGATGTCAGAACAGTGAGGGTTAAAGAGGACCAAGCACGTAGTTAGACATGGAAGACAAGTCGTGTGAAGACAAGTGTCAGGTGATGCTGTCAAAGGCATAAGATTGGACTCAAAATCACCACTCGAGTACATGATGATATTTGTATGCTGTATTGATTGGCTATGCTTTAATTGAATACGTAGTTTAGTAAATTGTTGTAGAGGAATTTTTTGTCTCTTTGATTATATGTTATTTGATTAAAATTGTGTATTTTATTCATTGAAAGGGGGCTTGTTTTTTATTTATTTCAATACTTTGCTCAGCAGTCTGTAAAGTTCCAACTACCCGTCCATACTGAGCAATTACATCGCGGATGGTCATTCCCTAGTTACGACGACGAATTGAAAGGAGAAGGGTTTAAATATTTAAATATCACTGTCCCAAAAGTGCCTTAAACTTTATGATACATAGTCTATCCAATTAGTTATTTAGCCCCTAAATGGCTAAATATGTTTCTAGAAACCTCATATATTTTGGATAAATTTATCACTTTAACACATGCCCATTGCTTTACATTTCTGAGAGTATTTCAAGTTTAATATTTTCTTCGCATGCTTGTACCCTTAATGTTATTTCGAAATCTCATATCTAACACATTTTAACTACATTTGCCTACATCTAGCTGATATCTAAAATCAAGTGAAATGTGTTATATCTTTTCAGGACTAAACTCGTATCTGGAACAAAGTGTTAAAGTTGGATCAGTTTGGCTGTTCTCCAGTAGTCGGGTGGTAATAGCAAGGTTTCATAAGGACACGTGGAATCGGGTTACAATTAGCATTTTTCCAGTACATTACCCACGAATGTAGTCCTAGTCTATTTTTAGAACATTTTTCCTCTCATTTTGGTGTGAAATAAGAGTTATATTTATGCATGTTTGATAGGGATTTAAAGGTAATTATTTATTCTTGAGAAAATGAATTAATAGTGTGGTGTCTGTGTGTATTTTGGCGAAAATACACTGTGAAAAATGTCTTGGTGATGATCTGAAGTGAAATATGTGTTTTATTGCATGTTGCTTTGTTTACAGTCCAGTATCTCAAAAGAAATGCCACTGAAACTTTGACAAGAACTTCACCATGAAGTCATCTTTGAAAGTATATTAGATTACCACACGATTTGTATTGATTGTCATACAGTGGAAAAGTTCAGTACTGAGAAACAAATGTAGAGAACATATAGCAGAATTAATTGTGTTCTATGTCCATGTGCAATGTATTGCCATAAGTGACCATAATTAGTTCGTATCACCACAATGATACATAGCACCTCAAAGACATGGTTTAGGTCTTCATGAGAGAGATTAGCACCATTGTTCAGTAAGGTAAAGCCTCCCTGGAACTGTGTTTTCCTATCACATTTTTGCCTATTGTGGTTAGCGACATTGAAATGGAATGCATTTTTGTTATAAAAACATGGTACTGGTCCCATCAAAACTTTTAAATCAGTGCGCTATTGTTTATACGAACAACTGCCTAAGTACCTGACACAATAAATATGGAACATAGCAATGTGATTGTTTCTTTGGTTTGTACACCTATATGCATCGGGACAGGCATATTGCAATTTGCTGCCAAAATCATTGTGAGCTGTCTTGCTCACTACCCCTGGGGAAAATGTTATCAGTTGTACAGACCCAAACTACCAATCGTTTTAAGCACAATTCATTAATCAACTTTGCTGTCTAAAATTTGTCAAATTGAATTTTAAAACTTGTATAAAAAATTATTTTTTAAAAAAAATTGTTTTCAAAATTTAAATGCTTTTTAAATTTCCAATTAAAATTTAATTTTTTCTCAAATTATTTTAATTTAAACCTGTTTTCAGACAGGCCTCATCTTGTATTATAATTAGGTTTTTACCGCACTGAAATATTCCAAAATTTAAGGAAGACATAGCACATTTAGTTTTGGTTTCTAAAGAACACTTGGACCAAAACTTGCACCATGTGGAACACAAGCACTACACACTTTACAGACCAGCCTCTCAACACAATGCTGGTTAACCTATGACAAGAGCTTCACCGTGAAGTCATCTTTTACGGCATTTTAGATTAACGTATGATTTGTATCGATTGTCACACAGTGGAAACTTCAGTACTGAGAAACAAATGTAGAAAATATATACCAGAATTAATCTGTGTTCTGGATCCTGCTCAGCAAAGTGCTGTAGCCCCAATTTTCTTCTTGGCAATTTTTGAATTTCCCAGCTTTTTTTTCTTCAAATCTAGTCAAAGAAAGAATTGTTTTCAGAAAAATTACAAAGATGTGTTGCTTGATTCTGTCAAATCAATTTATTCAGTTTTCTAAAAAAAAGGCATAAAGTGTGCACATCTTCTAATTTAGTGTTTATATTAGTTACTTTGCACGTGACTCTATTTAAAAAAGTTAGTACAGAATAGTTCTCCGTACAGTTTATACAGAAATAGAAGCAAATGGGTCTAATCACATGGTTATTTTCTGACCAATGAAAATAATCCCTTCATTTATCAAATGTTGCAACCGCAGTTAGTCTTAAATTAAGGTATCGTTGGTGATTCCATATATTATAATGTTAAAGATATATCTTAAATTAATTTATCTTTGATGATCTTGAGTCCTACTAGTCGTACAATATTCATTAATTACATCATTACTATTATCAACAAATTATCCACCGCCCAATTCATTCACACTGGGTAGTATACTCAGCATCAGCGAATTCATTTTTCCTGAACTACAACATATTATGTATGACTTCAACCATTTTCTTCTGATAAAATTGGTCATGTCTAAATCATTGCGCGTTTAATATAATACCTAAGTTGATTAATTTATCAACATACTCTAAATGCATACTTGAAAAGTCATACATCTTCTTGGCCTCTTTAACCAACCTACATGATTCATTGGAACTAAACAGCGATTTAATACTTTCTGTAACATTAAAAGTACTCCACTGCTCTTGTAAAACAAACCAAGAATTGTGTATACTCATAAATTCTCTAACAATCCTATATGCATCGATCCATGATATTTTTTAAATTTATATAATACACTGCGGTGATTTGGTAATATATTCTAATGCTATCTCTACAAAATATATTGGCAACAATGATATTCTATAATATATTATATTAAAGTATGAACAGGACCAATATTCACATACAAAAATATTCTCACTTACCATGGATGTTTTCTTGAATTTAAAAGGCTTAAATAAAAATATAACATCAATGAAAATTATCTTGCCTTTCAAGGTATCACCAAGACCGTAAGATTGTTGTGCGGCAAATTAAGTCTAATACTGAATAAAATGCACGAATGCCAAACCATTTTCTCTTACCAGTATTCTTCACAATGATCAAGGTTGCAAAAATACTTTTGAACTCGAGTGTTTCACGTGCAGAAAATGACAATACAATTTAAACTTTGCTATTATCAGCCAAATATATATTCCGAATATAAAAAGTTATAAAACAACCCACAATTACAATGGTTTCAATATCGTGTTATGTTTAGAAATCTACCCATGAATACAATTTGGTATAAAATACATCCTAATTATACTGATAAATGTATGCTTTGTAACGGCTCACCACAACCAATAGTCAGTTTGTTTCTGGAATGAAATGTGATTAATAGTTTATTTAGTGATGTTTCTGAGTGGATCCTAGATGTTCTAAAAATGCTACTAACTCCAAGCGACAAAATGGTGTTATTCTGATAAAAATATGTAGAGTAATAAAATGAAAATCTTCATTTTTTTCTTCATCTTGCCAAAAACATAATGGAATTAAAACATTCTGAAAATAATATATATTACAAAAATACTTTGAGTTCAAAGCGGAGAGAAAGTTACATGAAAGTTTGGGAACAGTGGGAATCATTACTTCTTTCCAAGCATAATCATTTTTTGTAATATACTTTAAATGCACAAACTTACAGATGTGAAAAACTAGAACAAAAACACTGACTTAAATTACAACCAGATACTCCCTTTCCCTTTTGCTATGTTCATTTATTTTCTCAAAATTTAATTAGATATCACTAGACGAATTTCTAGTATTAATGCTCGATATATATATATATATATATATATATATATATATATATATATATATATATATATATATATATATATATATATATATATATATATATGTATATATATATATATATATTTATATATATGTGTGTGTGTGTGTGTGTTTGTGAGAAATTTTAGCATAGATATATGTGTATGTGTGTAATAATATCCAATTGTAACAATAACTCTCTCGTTGTGATAATATATGGTCTGATTCAATATATATATATATATATATATATATATATATATATATATATATATATATATATATATATATATATATATATATATATATATATATATATATATATATACTAGGTTAAACATTATTTTGTTAGTTACATATTCTCAGACACAGAGAAAAAGAGCTCTGGTATAATACAATCAGAGTGGTAAACATATATACCACTACGTTGACCGCGTATATTTACTTACTTGAGGCTCACCACGTAAATTTGACTGACTTGAGGGTAAAAAGACAGATAATGAAATCGGTTCATACTGTTATAAACTGTGAAACATACTGTTATAAACATCGAGGAATTGACATTGCCTATCAGCAACAAATTCACTTCACACGTTAAAAAAGTTAATTTAACTTCAATGTATCTCTCTATCAAATCCACAAAATGAAGACAAGTATCAACATTTAAAACCATTGTTATTGCAGAAAAATAAAATAAAATCATCTCAGATAACTAACTACAAAATAAAGTCAGCTTTATTTTACGGTTTTACCAACAATCTGCAAAAAAAGTCGATTCAGGTTCACGAATTAACCAACAATCCTCAAAATACAGTCATCTCAATTTCACGGTCTTACCAACAATCTGCCACACTCTCGTTGCATTCCATATATTTGCCCTAAAACAAAGTAGTATAACTGTTATCATAAAAATTTGGCGACGAAGTGACAATTTAGACATGATGATTGCCTTCACGTGCAACTTATCATCAACACGTTGATTGTGGCCTTTGCTTATTAGTTAAATATATGACTGTTGAACAAATCTGACACTGTTTCTTGCAAGCACTGTGATGAAGATAGTGTGCCATTTCAATTATTTACCAATAATGCTTACCTTTAGCTTTGCTTCTGAAATAAAGAAAACTGCGGTTAAAGGAACAGCCTGAAACGAAGGCAGATATAACTTGAGAATGATTCTAACGGTTGAGATATATATAAAAAATATATATAACATGAATTACACCTGTTCATCGGTTTTGCTTCCCCTTCCTCCCCTGTTTGGTTTTCAAAACTTTGTTACCTTTGCCAGCGGTCAGTTTTGAATTTGTACCCAGTTTTATTGCTGTAACATTACTATGAGTTTTTGTATCTAACTTTAAATTTGTTACTGGGAGTTGCATTTTCGGATCATCTTTGAACGAAATCTTGGTGATGAGTTGGTGATGAGTGTCTTGTACATTCAAACATACCTCTCAAGTAAATCTCACGAGTTATACTCTTAACAATTAACACCCTACTCAACTAAAGACGACGACTAGCAGCAAAACAATCTTTATACTCGGCCAGCTAACAAATTGTACCAGGCTAATTTAGGGACCTGAACGTCATCTAATCCCAAATACAAACAAATATTATGATTTTAAAAAAGACAAAAAAACATACAGCTTCAATTAGTAACGAATACTACACTTCCATATATATATATATATATATATATATATATATATATATATATATATATATATATATATATATATATATATATATATATATATATATATATATATATATATATTCATATTCATAACTTCATGATATTAATAAATATTTACGAACCCCTCTGGTAGCCTAGTGGTTAGAGGTTAGAGCGTCCGCCTCGGATGCCGGATGTCGTGGATTCGAATCCAGGCCAAGTATACCAAAGACTTTAAAAATGGTACTAATAGTTGCATCGCTTGGCGCTCAGCATTAAGAGGTTTCCAGTTAGGACTGGTTGGCCTGGTGTCTGGATAATGTGACTAGGTGGGACATCATGCCACACGTCTGCGGCATGATGACCCAGTGCTAGACATCACTATAAACTGCCACACTGCAGACATTGTAGCGATATGACTGAAAACTAATTAAAGCTACGTTAAAAATCTAAATCACATACACACACAAAACACATACACACAGAGATACACACACACACACAAATGTTTACAATACTTAAGATTGGCTACACTATCTTGGGACGTTCCCTCATTTAGGCACAATTCACCATTGAAGGAGATCGACCTACATTCGGTTCATCCAATTTTAGAGCTGTTTCTTACTCGTCACTATGTTGCAGTTGTCTGACGAGTGGTTATTTCTGACGAGTGGTTATTTCTGACGAGTGGTTATTTCTGACAAAATGAAAGTATTTCATGCAACCTTATTTGTTTAATACGCATTTTTGTATATTACTACTTCCCAGAACGTGCTTCGCCATGTTTGTAATGATACGATTTTCTTCAATGCCTCTGTGTGTGTGTGTGTGTGTGTGTGTGTGTGTGTGTGTGTGTGTGTGTGTGTGTGTGTGTCAATAATCGCAAAGCGATGGCGTTTTAGTAAACATCCGAGGTTCCGTAGCGGAGAGTATAAATAATTCCTAGTTTGCTCCAGTTTTAAGACAGACTACGCTTACGTACTCAGTCTTCTGTTTCTCTTTAAAAACGAACTTGGTCGTAAAATCAAAATTCCAAATTGTAATAAAATTTAAATATGCCAAAATTTTGAAACTATAATAAATTTTAATGAGGTAAAATCATTTTTAAATTGAAAATTATCATATTATAATTCCAAATTTTTTATTTGTCCAGATTTTGGATCTGTTCAGATTGTGACTCACTGGGATATTCTAACTTGTATAAAATAATCCTGTGAAATACTATTGATAAATATAAATAATTAAAGATGTGTTATTTTTCTTTAATAACATTTATAAATCCAGGTTAGCAGCCTTTTAGTATTGCTAAGAGAAACAAATTTTTTTATTTATATTTTTATTTGCACAGATTTTAAAATATAAACAATCCTAGTTCTTAGAGTTTTCATATATACGTAGTACAAGACTCCACATACTGGTTTGCACTCAGATAATGCAAACAATGTTATTAATTTTACCAAATAGTAGTTAAGGAAATAAAATTGTTATTAAAATATGTTATTTTTGTTACACTTGAAATTGTGGTGTATTGTGAACACCTTGTATAAAACTTGTAATACTGTAATGAATTAAATTCAGTTTCGTTTTATGTAAATGAAATGATAAATATGTAAATTAAATGGAGGAGAGAAAATGATAAAAAGTACAACATAATTTATTCTTTATTTATTTATAACACCATAAATAGATATATTTCTTCTTTCTTCTTTGTAAACTAATCCATCTTTCTGGACTTTATTATATAAAAATATCAGCAACACCACTTGCATATTTCAACCGTCTTTTCACCCCAAGATAACAAAAATGTGTTAGAAACGGGGTCCTGAAAGTAAAATTAAAATTTTAGAAAATATAAAAGATTAAATTGAATTAGCTAAGTTTTGTATACACATTTTAACCTTCTTCTGGCAGTGAAAGTAAAATGGATATAAATATCATCATTAATTCTCTGGACTGCCTTTGATGAGGTGCATCTCCCTGCAGTGAAATCGATAATGAAAATGAAAATAGAAAAATGATTCGTATTCCTCCTCTCACAATATAAAAATTTAGAAAGTTGGGTCAGTTTGCACATGATGTGAAATATAGTTTTGTCTGAGAGAGACACATAATACACAATTTGATAGTGTTTCTCAGAAATTATATGAAATGCAGGAAAGGATTTCAAAAGATAAAAGTCGCCAATTTATTAAAGAGAATTTAAAGAAATTTGAAGTGTAAAAGAATATCAAAGCCAAGTTGCAAACCATAATGAGCAAGCCTTAAAAATAAATCCCACCAGAATGTTGGAACAAATACAATCATTAAAAATTAACCTGTTATTGAAGAAAAAGGTAGACACATGTAATACTTTCATATTTAAATATTAACCAAGCAACTGTTCAATCTACATATTTATTTGTCACCACCTGTTATTAATGTAAACAAAATTTAAGTAAGGAGGAAAGTTAAAATTAACGATGAAAATTAAAATTATATTTAATCTACTTAAAGTGCACTATCAAATTTCTCCAATTCGGATCCTACTGGTTGGGGTAATGCTGTGCCAGTCTCAAAACTTTACCATATGTACACACCATGTCGGCCAATTCTGCACGTCGGTAATTCTGCTGAACGACACGTCATTTCTGTAAACATTGGATCACGTGCTATTTTGTGGCAAAAGTCCTTTTTTGCATAAAAGAAAAAAAGAACGATCGTACTTATATTGAGAAAAGTGATATCCATGAAGTGTACGAAATTATCTCACATTTTGACTCGAAGTGCGTATGAAAATGTGATTTGTAAATATCAACACAAAGTCCTACTCCATGACCCTCCATAACCTGTAACCCCGAAATACTATTTACTATGTATCTTTCAGAATCATACAAATAAATACATTATTTAAAAGATGGAAATGTATACCTTTAAAAAAATTCTACATTTTAATCCAACTTACAATATTGCAAGAAGTTGTCCCACGCGCATAAAATCGTCCGATACCAAACGTGACAACTTGCCTCAAGAAAGGGATTCCCAAGGAATTTCATGACGTATAGTGGTTTCTAAATTCTTTAGCAATTTTTTCCCATAAACAAGCCGGTGTAAACACGTTACATCTTAATCATTGTTGTGTCTCTTCCACATAATAGCTTATTTTTTAATAAAATGTTGAACCTGACAAATTTTTTACAAGATCGGTTTAGTTTGCTTAACATCTCTTGTCATTTATTGGCATTGTTACGTTGAATTTTATAAAACTAGCGATAAACCTGGCCTAATTACTCTACTGAAATGCTGACTGAAGCAGTCCAAAGTAATGTATTTCATTTCAATAACCTGATCAATAAACATTACACCTTTACAAATTTGTGTTTAGAATAGGCGGACATATCACGAGTCATGAAAACACGGGTGTGGAATCTAGTGTGTCCAAAATTAATATTATTTTGAACAGAATACTCAAGTGACAATTGCCTCTTTTTAAATGGTAAGCATCGCAGTATTTTATTTTCGTTAATGGGTCTAATTCGGTATGTGTTTTGCTTCAATCCTGGAGATGGAAACTTTAAATGCGCTGAAATGCCCGACAGCATTATGTATGTATGTTTGCGAACGCTTACGATACTTGTGACGTACCTTATTCAAATTGCGTTCAGTCTTGAGACGGTCCCGCGTTGAAAGTTCCGGCTGCTTTTATGTGCAGTTCATCCATTAAGCCGATTTGTTAAAACTGGTCACTATGTTGATGTTAACTGTTATGTAATTATTTCTCACACGTTTCGACTTTAAGGTGCCTTCGCTATGTTCTGTAATGGTACAATTATTCCCAAACTGCCTTGTACCTGAGACTGATTCCATGTTGAGGTTCCACGTATGATGTAATCCTATGCTTCACATGGGATGGGAACCAGGCTAGCGTTCTCGTTTCTAACACCTAATTTCACGGTATGTGTAAACATCCGCAAATGTGAAGAGTATAAATAATTTAAGAACTATAACGAATGTTAACCAGGTCAGGTCATTTCTGATATTGTTATTATCATATTTATCATATTTAAAAGAATTTATCAGACTTCCAGAACAGACTTAAAGACCTAATAATGTTTCCCTACCATAAATATTTACAGCATGTTTTCTGTTTTCTAATTTCGTCGTGTTTGTTTATATTTTTGTAATCATATCATTATATATATATATATATATATATATATATATATATATATATATATATATATATATATATATATATATATATATATATATATATATATAATTTAAATGTTGTCAAATGTTGTAAAGCGCTTAGAGCTTCTAAAGATTAGGCGCTATAAAAGGTGCTCATTGTTGCTATTATTATTATTATTATTATTATTATTATTATTATTATTATTATTATTATTATTATATTATTATTATTATTATTATTATTATTATTATTATTATTATTATTTTATTTTTATTATTTGTATTATTATTATTATTATTATTATTATTATTATTATTATTATTATTATTATTATTATTATTATTATTTGATTTTGTCCAGATTTTGAGTTTGTCCAGGTTTTGAGTCTCAGAGATTCTAACTGGTGTAAACATTTTCTGTGAAATAATATTGATAAATATAAATAATTATTATAATTGGTATACCTTCAATAACATTTATAAATACGGGTTGGTTGACTTAAATTAGTCTTTATCTATTTATATTATAAAAAACATACATTTTTTCTTTTAATCTCTTATTTATTTTTCTAGACTTCATATTACAAACATATCATCACCAACACCACTTGCATATTTCTACCATCTTTACACCTCCAGCCAATACCAGGCGCACCCAAAATATGTTATGATTGGAAGAATCTTAACAAACAGTCGTAACACTATATTTTACACACATAAGAAGTAGTGTGACACATAATTCCGGCTTTTCTGACCATGCCCAATGAATGACGCAGGCGTACCCAATATCAGGATACAATATCTCCATATTTCAGGTTATCAAAGTATAACAAATACTCAGGCGCAGATTACACATTCGATTGATCATCGAAATTTTGAGTACTTAGCCGAAAACAGGAAACCAAAACCTAGGATGGGTTCATGATAATAAATTTTATTGGATTGACATATTTTCATTGACTAAGCCAAACCCCAGATCGAAGTTTGCTGACAATTTTGGATTTCCTGTCCATTTTCCAATTATTAAAAATCTAAACAATTGTAATCGCATCATCTCTTTTTTAACTCTAGATTTCTATGAAACTAAAAACTGCATTTTCTAGTTCAGTATAAATATTAAACTATATCAATGGCAAATGTTAAATTGGATGTATATATGAAAATTTAGCGCAAATGTGAGAGAGAGAGAGAGAGAGAGAGAGAGAGAGAGGAGTCCGTTTTTTTGTTATGACATATTAATAGACCTGATTTATAGTTACTTAAGGCATGTATTAATAGATCAAAAGTAAGTTAAACACAGAGAGAGAGAGAGAGAGAGAGAGAGAGAGAGAGAGAGAGAGAGAGAATGTCACTTTTTTATGAATGACATTTTGACAAACCTATTTACATAGATGGATATATGTTATATTTAAAAGTAATAGACAATTTTAGTAAAATATCTAATTGTGCTTTAATATATATATATATATATATATATATATATATATATATATATATATATTCAAATATGGCAATTATATGATAATGAATGCAAAAAATGTCGAGTTTACTTATTTCTGAGACCTTTTCCAATGGTACTGATGTTTTACACTTTAACAAATCATTAACACTGTTTATCACTTTTAAAGTTCAAAACCACATTTACTGACCGTGGTCAACTCTTAAACTCAGGAAAATGGCTACCGTTCTGATTAAAATCAGATCTCCAATGTAATACGAGAGGTACAGCGTATATCAAACTGGCTCTTGCAGACTTACTAAAGCAAATTCTCATGTTTTTCTGACCAAACGTTTTGGCAGGCCTGATAATACATAATAAGATTAAAATAATACAAAAAATAAATATAAAATTAGTTATTTAGTAAATTAGTTAAAATGTACATGTCCTGGTACTTTGATCATATATTATTGTAACTTACCTTTTTACGTAATTACTCGTAAAATTAATGACAATTCATTCTCCAGTATTGTATTGAGATTTCTTATACTGTATTACGATTACAAGACTGTCGTTGCTCCATTTATGCATGAGAGAAGTATGGGCCTTCCTTTATATATACCTAGGTTCCTATCAATTTGCACTGAAGATCCGACTGCGACTGCATAATTGTAATGTTGAACAGTGATTGGCTGATAAAATTAGCAATTATGGTCAAAACATAGGTCACCAGAATCCAAACCTCGAAGTAGTCGCTGCCAGGAGTCACGGTACTAATTCAACTCCCATAGTAAACATATGGAAACACTATCATATTTAAAATGCAATAACTTAAAATTTCTGGGTACTGATGATCAGACCTATATTTCACCATGCACAACTATCCTTAGTGCAAGCTTCTGTGTGGAGAACACCATATGAGCTGCGGCATTTTCTAGACCTACATGTGCATGAAGTCCATGTTATTGATTCAGCTCCAAGCGAATCAAGTGCTACTTTCATTACTGAGTAATCCTAAGTCAAGTAGTTAAAAATACTAAAATTGCATCAATAGAAATTTGTCTATATTTTTTAAATTACACATAGGATAAGCTTTCAAAAGATATTTGTACTAAAATTTTACTTTTCATTATTAACCAATTATGGACCACCAAACCTGTATAAACTCCACACATTTCTAGACTGGTTCACATTTCTTCCATAGAATTAGTACCGCGTGTCCGTCAGATCAATTGGCTTCAGGTCATAATATTTCCGTTTCAGTACCCAGTCCCAATCTATTTTTAGATCATTTTTATTTACTCCGTTTGGTGGTGACACAAGAGTTAGATTTAGACAATCTTGGTAAGGATTTAAAAACAATTGTTTATTATTTAGAATATGAGCTTATGGTGCGGTTGTCTGTATGTAATTCGACGAAAGTGCACAGTGAGATGGTTCAGAGGAGAGCTGATAGATTCACCACAAATAAATATCGCAACACTATATATTCCGAGTCTATTCATCCTTT
Source organism: Potamilus streckersoni (assembly GCA_016746295.1). NCBI lineage: Eukaryota > Metazoa > Mollusca > Bivalvia > Unionida > Unionidae > Potamilus > Potamilus streckersoni. The sequence goes on from JAEAOA010000725.1 coordinate 161,961, forward strand.
AATTTGATAACAAGTGCAAAGAACTTAGTCAATTCATTCATTGATCTATATTTTATAACCTGACTAATACATAGTATAGCGGAGTGCAACGCAGGGACCATACTTAGCAGGGTACCAGATAGACCAACAAGTAGGTCTCTGCTTTTTTTTTTTTTATCTGACAAAAGCAGAGACCAACGGCCTCAGGCAGTAGTCCATACTGAACTTTTAACAGACTTTCAGTTCTAACGTATCGGACGCTCGCTAGTAATTATTAAATTTATTTCTACTGACCTTGATATGCGGATGGAAACTAAAATCCCTTTTCTTTTGACCTATACCGTCAAATCCTTCAGAACACTCACTTTTTAGTAAATAATCCCTGACAGAACAGAACACCTATGTATACATCTATTAATGACCTTATTTTTAAATTGCTGACGCATGTCTGGAAAGCAGCATCACCCCAAGACAAGAATAACATCGGGAAACCTTCTAGCGAGGAGTATGGCCATAGAATACAATTAATTTTTTCTATATAGTCTCTACATTTGTTTCTCAGTACTGAACTTTCCACTGTGTGACAATTAATATAAATCATATGTTAATCTAAAATACCTTCAAAGATAACTTTATGGTGAAGTTCTTGTCAAGGGTTGACCTGCATTTTTTTGAGAGGCTGAATTGTAAACAAAACACCATGCAACGGAAATCAGATTTCACTTCCGGATCATCAACCATGACCTTATTACTCAATGTGCACTGTCGCCGAAATACACACATACAACCACACCATAAGCTCACATTCTAAAGAATAAACAATTGCCTTTAAATCCTTACCAAGAATGCCAAAATCTAACTCTTGTATCACCACCAAACGGAGACAGGGAAAAAAATGGATCTAAAAATAGACTGGGACTACATTCGTGTACTGAACTGGATATTATTAATTGTGTACTGATGCCATATATCACATGGATCTGACTAAAGCTTGGGACGGAATTGAGGTTGCGTCTGGCCGTCACGGCATAATTTTAAGAGAGAGAGGTGTCAGAAAATAAAGATTGAAAAATTTATAAATAATTTTTTTTAAATATAAAATCTATAATGATCTGTAAAGATATGCTAAATATTATATATATATATATATATATATATATATATATATATATATATATATATATATATATATATATATATATATATATATATATATATATATATATTCATACTTTTTGCTACTTTTATTATAGTCATTAATAGCACTATTTTATAATAATATTTACAGTGATATTGAATAACAGGCATATATACATACAAGCATATGCACATTCATTCATGCATAATTATATACATACATGTTAATGCTGAACACAAATTCTGATTCATAAATTATTACATATACATAATACATGCAGGCACATACATACATACATACATACATACATACATACATACATACATACATACATACATACATACATACATACATACATACATACATACATACATACATACATACATACATACACCTTTTAAAAACATAACATCATAAACTGACTCATGAATTTGCTACAATTTTATTTCTTTTGCAAAATTTTTTAAAACTTTTTTATGTCAGATGTGAACATGTGAATATTCCTTATCATAGATTCTGCTTTTGAAATGCTGAAAGGCCCTATGGTATCTCTATCTCCTTTGGATTACCCTTAAAAGCGCATCATCTTTCAGTAATTTAACAAATGTTTCAATATCATCTTTCCTTGAAAATTTTGATTTTCCTACCTGGAAAGTTTGAAATTATGTCATAGTCTTACAATATGTTGTGTCCAGAACATGGCCAACTCTATTGGCCAACTAGCTGTGCCTTTCCAAAGCAGTGTCACTCAGCTGATGGCCAGCTGATCGTAAGCTTTCTATAAAGATATTTCTATATATAAACATTCTTCACTTGCATAAAAACATAATGTAGTAGCAGCATAAAGTTGTTATATTAAACAATTACACTTTCTTGCTGATAACTAAATGTTTATATTATACTTAAGAAAATCAGCTATTCCAATTTAAAATGATTAATTGGAGAAAAAATACAAATCTTGTTAACATAATAATTAAGTTAGCAAATAATGTACCTTTGAATTCCTTCTTCAGAAATTCATTGACCAGGTCAGCTTCATCATTATTGCTAGCTCCTCCTCAAAAATTTACTGTTCGGTTCCATAACAAATCATGCAGGAGTCTGACACATAACCTGATAGGTCTGTAATAATTTAATATGTTTTCTTACATTGCATTTTTAAACTGATTCTTATTTTAAAAATTTGCCATTACAAATAAATAAATGTTGACAGATGTTATTTACTACCACATAATTATTACACTAGCTATAAAAACATTTTCTTCAGAATATTTGATAGTTGCAAATTCTGATAATGGATAATCTGCTTTCACTTTCTTGGTGTATACTTAAATTAAATAAATATAAGATTTTCTTTAGAAATGAACTGATGCAAACATTACATCTAATCTTTTGTAAAATCCAATTTAACACTTGCTAATATTTTCATTATTAAATTCATTTTGATTTACACAAGAAATAATTACCATAAAAAACTTCTTTAGATACCCCCTTCCCAATTTATCTAATAAATTAAATATATTTTGGTTGATATGAACATACTGAATGAATTATGCTTCAGTTTAAAGAATATTTTTAAGTTAGAAATCTAGTGAAGGGGAATGATTGCAAACCTGTGTTTAAAACACAGTTGAAGATAATAAAAATGACAGAAAAAGAGCAGGACAACATGTGAATTTAATCTTATATTTACTACTGATGGTAGCTGTAGCAACCACAGGGACTCGTATTGGTGCCTACAATTTACATATCATACATGTACTATATAATAACTAAAAATTATTATATAGTACTTGTATGACTGGTCAGTTGTAAGCCAGGATATGAGTCCCTGTGGTAGCAACTGCATAGTCCCTATGGTATTGCACATATTAATACCTTCAAAATATACCATCTGCTCTCTTAGAGAAATTATAATAACCATAAAATTCATTTACTGAACCATTTTAATGAATTTTATGGTGTAAGAAATATTCATTATAACAGATGACAACTTCAACCTGTAAATGAAGATAGTTTACAACAGTTATGAAAAAACGCTCATAAAATTAGTATATAAAAAAAATTATGCTTCTACGGTTCATATCAGCAGTTTCAGAGGTTTGTACTCTCAAACATGTTTACAAACAAACTTTTATCAAACCAACAAAATATTTGTGTGATGAAGTTTATTTTTTGTCCTTGTTTGACATCCTTACTTGTTTATTTCTCACCATGGATTGAAGTTTTGTCATAGCAATATAGAATATTCCTTGTTAACTAGACTATGTGGGAATTCAAGTATATCATACAATCTGTTATCATTACTTGATTTAGTGTAGGTAACAAACAGCAAACCAATAACAGATTAACAGTATAGGCTCAAACACAAAATTCATAAAAATATAACAATAAATCAGTGAAAACATTGATTTTACATATTCCATAACTACACATGTAGTTTGGATTATGTATAAAATTAAAACCAGATTTAAACTTGTAGTAATTCATGTTCTAATGCAGTAGAACAGCCAAAAGATATAAGATGAATAAAGAATTGTATCATAATTCTGAAACATGGAGGGAAATATATTGATAAAAATATATTTAATAAATATATAAAATATTTATTAATGATATACACAAAAGAATCTAAAATAGAAATTATATATATATATATATATATATGTATGTGTGTGTATGTGTGTGTGTGTGTGCGCACCCCACATATTAATGTATCAACATGAGGGGTTGAAAATGGGAAATAGTGAAGACAAATAGAATTCCTTTTAAATTAATGTTTTAATTGTCACAGTGGTTAATTTTACAAAAGAAAGTTCATGTCTGGAATGTAACTTATAATTGTTTGAAAGTGAAAGAAAAAAATAAAGTTACATAAAATTAAAGATTAAGCATCAGTATAAATGACAACCATGTGCATCTAAAAATATCAAAAACAGAATAGTCTATGGGAAATTGACAGACCCATTTGCTCTAATTACCAATACAAATCATGGAAAATTTTATTAAACATTATAATTGATAAAGTGTGCACAGATGAATACTCAGTAGAATATATATTTCAATGCAGGTGGCCAAAAACAGCAATGATAATGTTATACATTTTACATAAGTACTTCTAAATAGCAAACAAAACTATCACCATTAGTAATCTTACCTGTTTAAGTGTGTGTGTGTGTGTGTGTGTATGTGATTTTGGACTTTTAATGTACGTTTCCAAATTTTGCAGTCATATCACTATGATGTCTGCATTGTGGCAGTTTATAGTGATATATAGTACTGGGGCATCAAGATGCAAGCATGTAGCATTATGTCCCACCCAGTTATATTATCCTGACACCAGGTTAACCAGTCCTAATATTAAACCCCTAATGCTGAGCACCAAGCATGGCAACTGCTTGTATCATTTTACAAGTCTTTCCTATGACACAGCCAGGGTACAAACCCATGACATCCTACATCTCAGGTGGAAGCTCTATCCACTTAAAGCACCAGTGTTTTATCCAGTTTAAGTAAAGTAAAATTTATTAAATAAGAAAGAAAGATTAAAAGGATGAAAACAGTAAAATAACTGCATAACAACACTTGGCAATTGTTGCTTGTATTTGTTTGTATTGACAGGCTCAGCTGAAAGGGTATGGATTGATTATACCAGAAGATGGAAGAACCCTTTACTCCTTTCTTGACTATGTCCAAGAGGATCTGAAGTCAGAAAATCCCAGAAACAAGTTAAGATAATAAGTATAAATTAAAATTTTCATTCATTATAACAAACCCTGGAGTAATCAAGTCAGTAATCCTGCAACAAGGCCTGGAAGCATTGTATTGTATGGGGGATGATGAAGAGAGAGATCACTCATTGTACTGTCATGTCTATTTTATCCATTTGGAACCTAAATTTTGTCAAAGATTATATGTTATGTATATTTAATTTTATTGTGTGATTTACTCTTGTCCATTATTGAGGGTATGGGTTTAGGTCTACCTGACTAATGTCCTTTTGTTATAAACAACATATTACATAGCTAAGGTTTGTCTATGTTTGTATATATTAAGATTATTATTTATTTGTATATATATATATTTACTTTGTTTTGAGTTCTCGACACAGTCTTTATTCCAACCTTAGAAAATTCTAAGATGAATTATGTTTAAAGTTTTTGTGCCTGGAGAAGTACATGGAAATTCTTAATTCCTATCTTTATTTTAAGTTGTGTTCAGTTTTAATTTGAGAAGATTTTTGAAAAATATTTTCACTGGTATTACAAAGTGTTCAATAATATTTGAAGCTAAATCACTATTTTGGGATTATTGCAATTCATATAGAGACATTTTGGCACATCAACAGTATTCTAGGTTGTTGGTACATCAGAACTTTCAGGATTGGAATTAATTCAGAACAATGATGTAACATGGCCCCTTTTAGAAACAGGGGTGGTTAATTAGATTAAGCTATCATTATCCAGAGGATGACCTCCCTTGATTTTATTGCCCAGTGTGAGTGGATAGATAGAGCATCAACAGAGAACTGAGCAAGACTGTTGAGAAGAAATAATACAATAAGAGCCCTCTTAGACAAGAAAATAACAATTTTTAATCAATATGAGATAAAAACAAAACTAACAGAGTTCAAACAAATTTACATGAACATAATTTAATAGCAGTATTCTATTTTGGATTTATTTCATCATGATAATGAGTGGTGATAAAAGCACAATATCCATGCCTGATCTGCATCACCTAGCATTGCTTCCTTCCTGTCTCTGTGTATCACATGTTTCCCACCTCCACATGTATATGTTGATCTTCTTTTTCTTCATATTCTAAACAATTCATCACTTTTCCAGACTTAGGTTTTTCGGACTGTCTCAGACAGTAGTCAGGTAGGTCCTGAGAACTGTTTTGTTAATGCTGTTCTTTCAGCAAGCAATTGTGCATCCTAGCACTAAAGCCTGTCTTTTCTTACAAGACAGCCACCTGGCCCCCTTCACTTGTTTAATGAGGATAGTACTATTCTTTAGTTTTCCCCAGAGCTAAATTTGTCCTCTCACAGGAAATTTTGGACTAAAGATTTCAACCAAGGTTGTTACTTTAAATTCACATTACTTCCAAGATGTGCATCTTAATTTAAACTGATCAATTGTAATCAGTGGTTCAAAATTTTTCCCTAAGATGATTTTTCTTTTGTCAGATTTTGACAGCTTAGAATCTGAGAAATATGTATAACAACTTCCGTTTGAAAATGACTATTTGACATGGATTCCCATCAAGTGGTTATGATTGGCAAACTTAATGTTTGCTTTCCCAGGACAGCATTGTGATGCTAGGGTCAATTCTCAATGAACCCAAGATGCTGGCCTTTCAAGTTTAACAATGACATGGAAAAAAAGGTTAAAGTGACCCTTCACAAAGACTTTTCTAGCTTGATTGTAATAAAATTTTAATGCACAATTTATTCAACTTTAAGGTTCAATACTTATTCAAAATTCAACACATTACAAACTAATTTGGAAAACTCTGTATTTTTGTACTTGTGATAAAATGTTTTGCAACATTTGGGCTTTAATTCGCAATATTGTAGATTCTTTTTAAATTTTCACTTTGTTATCTAGGGAAATAAATTATTTTTTAAATTTTATTAAATAATTGGTTTTCATTTTATCTGTTACTGACTTCAAATTTCTTTTTAAATCTCCTTATATGTCTGCATTTATAATTTATTAGCTGTACTGAAGACCTTTCCTACCTTTAAATGCCTAAGACTAACTTTCCCAAAATGGCATGCAAACATCATGCAAAAACATGGAATAATCCTCATGGCAGTGAAATATAACCCTATTGGTCAATAGTAACAGTCCATATAGTTGTTTAATATCTTCCAATATTTATTTTATGCAACAACTCCCTTCAGGACCTTTCCTATTCTAAGTCCATCTTCCTAGGACTAAATTCCAAAAAATGCCATGCATAAACTTGGAAAAAAATATAACTCTACAAGGTAATAACAACAACACCTACAGAGACCTTTGATATCTAAAAGATATTAATTTTCTGCAACAAGACCTTTCCAAGCTTTAAAGTAGCATTTAAAATTATTAAATTTTTAAAAACAATTCTTGTATGCATCATCCATTATCAACTTGAACAACCCCATACTTGTTAAATACAAGTCTCTGGGGCAACAGTAAAATTTACTTTAGAGATTTAACATCTTCCTGCTATATATGTTATGCAACATCTCCGCTCTAGCTGTCATGCCTTGGAAATAGTTTTTTTAGAACTAAATTTAAGTTAAAGGTATGCCAACATAATGCAACAACTTGGAATGAACATCTATGATGTGAATTATAACCCTATGGGGCAACAGTACAGTCCCAATAGATTTTTACTATATTCCAAGTATTCATTTTGTGCTACATTTCACCTAAAGACCATTTATACCTTTAAATCAATCTTTCCAGAACTAAATTTCAAAATGTTGCATGCAAGCATCATGCAACAACTTGGAATAACCCAATAAGTTCAGTGGGACAATAGTAATAAAATTCTTAAACCGGTAATATCTTCAAAATATTCTCTTTCTGCAACTACTCCCTTAAAGACCTTTCATACCTTTATTTAAAATAATTAAATTTCCAAATATGGTGCACAACAAATTTGAATAATCCTCATAACTGTTAATTAAATATAAGTGAGTGGAGCAATAGTACAAATACTTTTAGAAGTTTAATATCTTCTAAATATTAATTTAATGAAAGAACTCTCCTCGAGATCTCTCTTCCCTTTAAAATAGTCTTTTTTAGGAGTAAATTCCAATATGACATGAATTAAAGCATTATTCAACATCTTGGAATAGCCCTCATAACAGTGAAATAGAACTCAAAAGGGCAGTTTTTAAACATTACTTTTGACCATTTATAACTTCCATGTATTCTTTTTCTGCATCAAATCTCTTGACTACCTTTCTTGCTTTTAAAATGGACTCTAAGTGATTAAATTTCAAAAAATGGCATGCAGGCATCATGCAGCAACTTGGAAAACAATTTCATGATTGTGAAATATAAATCTTTGGGGAATAGTAACAATCCCTTTAGATCATGGCTGTCAAGCTGTATCCTCCGGCACGCAAATGATAGGCCTCACAAGGTGTCATGTATCCTCTGGCACACAAATGATAGGCCTCATAAGGTGTCATGAGAGATAACAAAGGTGGTGGAGTCCTGGGGCAGCTGAAAATGCTCTCATGCAGCCCTCAGGGTGGTTTGAGTTTGAGACCCCTGCTTTAGATCTTTAATATATTCCAGGTATACTTATGCAAAGACTCTCTTTAAGACATCAGGCAACAGTTGTTAGTAGGTTTCAAACATTGCAATGGTCCAATTAGATTTGTCCTGCATTCAAGCTATTCTTTTGGACAAAAGTATGAAAATTTCCATGAGACATCAATGAATAATCTTGATTAATGTGAAATATTTCCCTACCATCAGATAAAAGTTTCCTCAAAGACTGGCTATATTGCAGATAGTTCTGTGCAACATTCTTAAAATATTTTGATTCAGTCTTATCCAGCAACACAAAATCAAACTAATTACAAATATAATACAAAGAAAAAACAGTAATGGTTAAATAAATAAATAAATGAAGCTAAATCTGTAATGAGGTTTACATTTATTTTGAGTTAGGCTTGAAAATGGGTTGGCTTGTTTAGTGACTGCCTGTTACAGTTAGACTAGCATTGGAGATCAAATGCGTAACTTGAGCTGCAAATAATAGCCGACTTGGCTTATGTATTTATATATGTCAGTTATACAGGAAATATCTAATAATCAAGAAGATCGAGGGGTGATGAAAAGTATGATAATTTGTTACAGTACTAGTGAACTTTATTCATGCATACTGATTCCTTTAGCTGCCTTGTCACAGGAAAATATTCCAAATAGCTCTTTGCTGTCAAAAATGAATGTTAAAAAGAGAGGATGGTGACATTGTTGGTTCAGTATAAAAGCCACCAGTTGAATAAACTGATTGCTGCAGTCAAAATCTGATATGCATGCTTTCCACAAAAATCATTAGTTTTTGTTTAATTCTTCAGTGTGAAATTGTTTTTGTTTAATTCTTCAGTGTGAAATTATTCTCATTTTTCTGCAATAGATCATTGTCAGATGAAAATTCACCAGATAAACTGTCCAGTGAGATCTTATAATGACCCAGAAAGTATGACCAACATACTTCATTAATGTAGAAATGTCTGTTATTTTGTTTTTGTTTTGGTTTGTTTTATTTGGGTTATTTTTAATCGCATAGACCATAAGTCTAATTAAATGTACCAAGATATAAAATGAAATTGTGCACAGAAATATGAGGTTTATCGAGATGCAATCAATAAACTGAATATAAACAAGACAGGGACCACTTAAATACAGGAACAGATTTTGCTTAAATACACGAACCGAGCTCACAAATTGGTGAGAAAAGTTCACCTAAACACATCAACCACAGGAGTCTGACTTTTGTCAATAAAGGATAATGAAATCTCTGACAGCATGAGATCACTAAATCAGTAATTTATAGTATGAACTTCATGTTAAAGATTTGGTCATACTTTATTGATAAAACATTAGACTCCTGTGTTTAAACTGTAGTGTTGTTTTCTTCATCATCATTGTCAATCCCTTAACCCAAGAGGTCATTGGAGCACCACAATTGACTTTACAATTAGATCTCTCCATCTTTCCGTTTTCTGCTGCCCTTTAGGAATCAAATCTCATTCCAGTCCACTTAATGTTTTCTTCCAATCTCTTTTTTTCTCTGTCTGCTTCTTCTTCTGCACCCTCGCACTGTGCCTTTCAAGATTATTTTTGCTAGTCCAGATGATCTTAAGACATGACTGTACCACTGTTTTTACAGTGGTCAAGAGGTCTTCTTAGGATATGATGGCTCTTTGGATCTTGTTGTAAACTTTTTCAATGGCTACATGGTCAATGTATGAGATGCCCAAGATCTTGCATTAGCATCTCATTTTGAAGGTTTAAATCCTTCTTTTTAGATCTGATGTACGCATTCATGTTTTACAAGATAATGGTGGATATGACAATCAAGTGAATCAGCCTTATCTTACAATGTTGGTATCTTTCCATATGGGTTTCAACCTTGTTATTGCTGCTGTTGTCAGGGCAATCCTGCAAATTACTTTAAGTGGTTTGGCGTCCTCATCTGTGATAAATGATCCCAAGTACATAAAGCTTGTGACTCTTTCTGGCCTCAGCCTTCTGTCCACTGACCTTTATTTCTGCTCTGATGCCATTGGTGTTGTTTGTCATCAGTTTGTTTTTTTTGCAGTTTTGATCTTCATACTGTATGCTGTGGAGGTCATGTAGAGGTGCTTAACCAAGTCAGCCAGTTCTTTTTCATCTCCTGCTAAACCATCAATATCATCTGTGAATAGAAGGTTGGTGATTATTCTTCCTCCAATGCTGACAGTGCCCTTGTGGTCATGCAAGACATCCTTCATGATCATGTCCAGGAAAATGTTGAAGAGCATAGGTGACAGTATACATCCCTATCTGACTCAAACTGTTGTTCGAAACCAATCTCCTCCTCTGCTATTGATGAGGATAGCACTTGTGGCTTTGTTGTAGAAGTGCTCTACAACATGCACCATGTTTGAGCTGATGTACTTCCTCACAGCTGCCAATAATGCTGCATGCCATACCCTAAAAAAGGCCTTGTTGAAACCTATAAAGATGTGGTATAGATTCTGCTGATGCTGAATGTATTTCTTGCAGAGAAGTCTGAGATTCACAATTTATTCTATGGTGCTCCTTTCTGCCTGGAAGCTAGCCTGTTCTTCAACAATAATTTTCTCTGCTTGAGGCTTTAGTTTGTTGAGAATTATCTTCAGTATGACTGTGCTCAGGTTCCTGATAAACTGATGGTTCTGTAGCTTTGGTATAGCTGTAGGTTTCCTTTCTTTGGGAGCACAATGTCCAAGGATTGAGCTCAGAGTTGGCAGTTTAGGTATCCATGTACCATCCAGTTGTCAGTTAAAACACAAGCCCCGCCCCAGGCAAGGGCGATCAAATGTCATAATCCAGTAAACTAAACAAAATGACTGGCATGATACTGTTCAGCATAGTTTAAAAAATACTGTGGGGTCATTGTGTTATCACTGCAGAGAATAGCACAAAGCACAATCATATTTCCTGATTTGGACAATGCAAATGGTTCTATAATATTTGCATGAAATGTTGGGCATTTAAGTAGAGACCAGGCCAGTATTTAGTTTTCACCATTGATATTGACCCAAGTTCAACAACAAGGACAAGAATGTGCAGTGATTGGTTACATTATGCATTGGTGGTTTATGTAATTTCTATATTTATGTCCCTTGGGAGAATGCACATCCAGTTTGATTCAGTTTGCTTCAATCCTCACCATCAAGACTTTTGATTTGTTGATATGTGTGTTTAACTAATTTCTTACATTTAACTGGTTGTTATTTCAGTGCATAGAAAGGAGCTGTAAACCAGACATGCGAATTGGAAGTAACTAAATCAGATTTCTTGTTATGTAGAATTAAGTGGAATTATAATTTACCCTGAAGTATGACTTCTGTGTTTTAGTCAGCATAAGTTAGCTGAATTTTGTTTCTACTCTATGCCTCAGCTTTAGTGCTATTGGACATGTACTACTAAAAATAGATTAAGATGAGAAGCTACTACAATTGTTATGTTGTAAAATCACCAAAATAAATGAAAAAAGGAATACCAGATACCAAAATATAGCAATGATTATATATTTATGATGCAGCTTGATTGAGGAAAGAGATCAAAATGGAAGGATTATATATCAGATAGTTAATTTTTATGTGGTAAAAGGTATTGTTACATCAAAATATAGTCTCCTGATTATAAATTTAATAACAATGCAGAAATATCAAATATCAGTGCAACTTACATCAGCTTCAGTTGTGTGTGTGCTGTGTATTTTTATTATTTATATTTAATTTAATTATTTATTTGTTTGAGTTTTTTTCAATTGTTTTATTATATGCTATTGTAATGTAACATTGTATGCTGGACTTGACTTTCTCCAAAACAGAGTTCATTTCTCCTTGACCTGATTGACCTTTTTATTATTTTTTTTAAATTTCATTTATGTCAACAACTAATACATAGCTTTATTATTCTTTGTTTATATGAGATTAATATCAGGATTATTATTCAGTAAAAAAGCTGGAGTAAATATGTTGATTTGGGTCAGGATTCTCGAGATTCCTAAGTGAATTTTACAGGTTATTGTGTTGTAAGTAAACAAGACTCTTTAGATCATTCTAGAAGGTTGTTTTCCATTAGGTAATGTTGTTTTTTTTCAGAAAATGTAAATTGTGACCTGCGACCAAATAGAGAACTATATACTCTTGTGATTATAAGGATTTTGTCAGTTGTGCTTTAACATCTAGCACCATCAAATATTATGTTGTGACCAGTTTGGACTGAATTTTATTTTCTTCATATTATTGAATGCAAGTGATTATTTTTCTTGAAATACAAAAGTATTCTGATACAATTCTTGGATAAAGATATTAGTTGGAATTTATACTGAATTCAGACCTGGAGAAATATTTCTATGATTCAACAAGAGACTGTTGACACATCATCACTATGTAGGCTTTAACAGACATGTCATTGCCTTCAGTTGTGCATCTCTTTGACACTTTTACTAAGTTTTATTCAGGACTTTAAATTACTAGGACTTGTGTCTGTAATTCTTGGAATATTTTTGGATTTAGTTCACAATGCCATAAGTTCTTTTTTCTCATTTTTGCTTTGTATTCTAGGGAAATAAATTATTTAAATTTTGCAAAGCTTGTTGTCTTCCACTTTTTCTGTTACTTATTTTAAGAGCACAGACTCACAACAATATAATATGCATTGTTTGTTAGCTTTTTTTATTTCATTATATGCTATGGATTATTGTATTTTGAATTTGAGCTTCTCTAAAATCAAGTCCATTTTCTACCTGTCCTGACTCATTGATTTTGGTTTTGTAAAAGAGAGAGAGAGAGAGAGAGAGAGAGGAGAGGTGGTTGCTACTGGAAGAGAAGCAATTGCAGTTGCAATTTGAGAAAGAGGAAAGAGGCATGAGATGGAGAAAGATAAAAAAATACAATTAGAAGAGAGGAAGAGAAAAAGAGACAGGAAAGAGAGAAAGATGAACAAATGAAATTACAATTTGACAAAGAGGAGAAAGAGACAGGAGAAAGATAAATAAATGCTGTTAAAATTTGAAGAGAGGGAGAAAGAGATACAGATGCAAATACAAAAAGAGAAGAATTAAAGAAAATTTCAAATTAAAATGAAAGAAATTGATTTGGCAAGTGATAAGCACAATCCCACTTCACAAATTCAAGTTTTGACATTACAGAAAATATCAAGTTAGTGACTCCTTTTACAGAAAAAGAAGCAGACAAATATTTTATTTATTTTGAAAAAGTTGCAGAATGTTTGAAATGGCCAAGGTAGCATTGGACTCAATTATTGCAATGTGTACATTTTAGCAAGGCCTGAGATATCTATGCATCCATGTCGCAACAGCAAAGTTCTTTGCATCTTAGTGCATCTTTAGGGGTTATGCGTTAATCCCTGAGGATTATTGGCAAAAATTCAGAAACTATAGAAAAAAAGCTGGACAAACTTAAGTCAGGTTTGCTAGAGACAAGGAGCAGTTATTTGAGATGGTGCTTAGCCAAGAAAGTTAAACATGATTATGAAAATATCAAACAACTTTTATTACTTAAAGAGTTCAAGAACTGTGACTCCAGTGGCATTAAGAATCATATTGAAGAGCATAAGATCGAATCCTTGGAAAATGCTGCCCTTGCTCCTGATGAGTATTTCTTTACTCATCAAGTTCCTGTTGTAGGCAAATCATTTCACTCAGCAGTCTACTTGTAGAAAGGTATTTCAAAGTATTTCAGCCTAATACGACTACTTCTAAAAATCAATATGTCACAACTTCTAAAACTTAAGCTTCTGATAAACTTGATTTAAAATCCTTGTCTATTCTTATGTGTTCCTATTGCAAGAAAAAAAGGATATGTCATTTCTGATTGCTTCAAATTGAAATATAAGCTTCAGAATCAAGAAAGACCTATTCCAAATGCTCTTTTTTTCTAAGATGTCAAGGTCAATGTCATGAATTGAAGGCAATACCTTTGTTTGGTTTAATAAACCCCATTCTAATTTTATTATGGAGAATTATGAACCATTCGTGTCGAAGGGTTTTGTGTCACTCTTGGTTGATTTGGATACTATAGCTTCTCAGTCTTTTATTATCAGGTACTTTGCCCATCTCTGAGAAATCCTGTTCTAATGAGAACATTCTCATTCAGGGAGTAGAGTGTGGCTTTGTTAATGTTCCTCTCCATTCTGTAAATTTGTCATTAAACTTAGTTTTAGGACCTGTGACAGTCAGATTAGTGTTTTTACCCATTGAGGGCATTTATTTGTTACTAGGCAATGACCTAGCTTGAGACAAGGTTGTGGCTAATCCACTCACTTGTAACTGACCAGCCTTCTTTGGATCAGAGAGTCGATCCTATTGAAAAAGAATACCCTGATTTTTACCCAGCTTGTACAGTTACAAGAGCTATGGCAAAGATAGCTCTTGAGAATGATTTTGATAAGGAAAATATTTCTTTAGCTAACACGTGTGTTGGTCAAGCTTTAGATGAGGTCGCTTTCACTCCTAATTAGATCAATCAAAAGGTATTGATCACAGTGATCCTCTTTACTATACTATATCCTAATGTCAAAAAACCCAAATTATTGCATGTTCCTATGCTCGCATGCAATTACTTAATAATGTGGCATCCAGAACAGATGGAAACCTTCCTCCAGTCTAGCTAGAACCTCATTTTCTTGTTTTTTTTTTCATTATGATTAAGGAAATGATACGCGCTATTTTATTTAGGCATACTCTACAATGAAATCCAGGTATAGGGTTCGTACGAAAGTCATTCACTGAGATTGCATTGAACATACTCAGATGTTGAAGACAAAATTCTGAGAATATTCTTGAAATGAGCACAGCACTATCACGTATTATTGTTCCAGCAATCTCCATCTTCTGAAGTGTGTGTGTGTGTGTGTTTGTTTGTGTGTGTTAAAACATTTATTCAATGACTCATGTAAATCAATTATGATAGGCGTTTCCTAGCGGAACCCAAATCGATTTGAAGATAATTATAGCTTTTCGTATTTTAGTTTGACTCCTTCATAAGTTAAAATATGTTCAATGGAAATTTTCTTTTACAATTTAGATTTACACTAAAACAAAATCGAGAAAGAATTAGTTCGGTGTCATTCAAAATGAGTCTTTCTTTGTGATTCCCATTAGATATCCACCTTTATCCCTGACTTTAAACAAATGATGTTAACAAACGTATAGTTGACATTTAAGTAGTGGTTGTATTATTTAAGTTGAACAATGAGTTGAGAGTTTAGAATATATTGTTATCTGCATTCGCCCAAAATTTTTGATTTATTCAATATGCTGAACATCATACTATATCCTTACAGAGTCTCTTTGACAAGGACCACGGCTCCAGTGTCATGAGGCATGGATAATCTTAATTTATATACTAATTTGTGACATGTTAAACTAGAATCTTAAGTAATTAAAGAAATATTAGCTCAAAAATAAAGGTACTATAAGAAAAGTTAAAGATATTGAGTCTTCAGTGATAGAATATTCTGATACCACACTATGTAGTAGTCTCAGACTCTGCCCTCAACTAGTATCTCTTAAATCACTCAGCAATAAAGTCAGGGTTCCAGTCCACATTAGTAACTTATTGACTCATGTAGTTGTTAAAGATCCCTTCCAAACCAGACTTATGTTCGTTAACTGTAGTAAAAAGTATTTAAATCTTGGGTACCTGGTATGCCTGCTGACACGTTTGAACAAATTAAACCGGAATTTGTCGGTGAAGACTTAAGATTTAAGAGAAATTAATAAAATTTTACTTAAGTATTGCTTTCACGAGTTCATCAAGTTTTCTTGTGATTGGTTGCTTATGTTTTCAAAACATCCATGTGACTTGGGCCACACCGACTCTGTTAAGCAAAAGATTATCTTTACTGATAGCACACATTTCAAATAGCCGTTCCGAAGTATTGCTAGCGAAATGATTGAAGAAAGAGATGCTACACGAGTCATCGAGTAAATTTTCCTCGAATGTAGTTTTCAATCGAAGAAAGATGACATTTTACAATTTTATATTGCTTTTAGAGTCTTTCACTCAAAACCAGTGCATTTTGCCAATGTTCGATGGCAGTGTTGACTGCCTGTTGGGAGCAAAGTGCTTTTCCAGGTTTGATTTTTGTCCTCGTTGCATGCGAAGAAAATCTCAAGGTCCGAATGCGGAGTTGGTCACAATACAGACCACCAGACGATGGAATTGGTCTAGATTTCCTTTCACTTGAAAAGTCCAAAGGTGGTTATGAAAATATCCTTGAGATAACACCATTTCACAATATATGCCCAAGCAGTAGCAACTCGAAACCAGAATACTGAAAAACTTTTGTTTTGAAACTTTTGTTGTATGCTATGGTTGTTGCTGTGCTTAACGCCATTTTTCAGCACACGGTAGGCTATTCATGGCGGCCAGTATTATTGGTGGAGGAAGAAACCGGGAAATCACCGGAAAGAACCACCGACCCACGAGAAGCTACTGTATGCTATGGATTCCCAGAAAGGATACAGTGACCAGGGACGAAACTTTGAGAGCACGCTCACAAAGGAACTGCGAAGATTAAATCTTGTTTTAAAAAAAATTGAACAACACTGTACCACACAAATGAGATATGGAATGGTGGAGCGCTTTAACCCAAAAATTTCTGGGTATTTTGGGAACTCTTCGGAAAAACCAGAAAGTTAAAATTAAGTCCTATGTTGCTCTTTTTATTCATTTTTATAATGCTACAACACATAACAGTACAGGATATGCATGGTACTGATATTCTGTAGGCATCCTAGACTAGCGAGTGATGTCTATCTTGGACTTTTAACCCAAATAACAGTATAGAATGTAGAAATGGGCACATTGAATGGCTAGAAAGTAGACTTAAATTTTAGTACCAGACAGATTCGGAAGAACCACAAAAAAAGGCAAACATAACCAAAGCTCTACAGACAGGTTACAGAGTTCTGGTTAAATAAAAAACGATTGTATGATATGTAAATCCAAACTGGCAGGCAAATTGGAAAGAGATATGTGTACTTTCATTGAAAAATTGTAGAAATAGCCAACATTCGCCAAATAGCTTGTAGTTTCTTATTTTTGCGAAGATTGTTCTGGCAAACAATTGTTCTGTACATTATTTGGCAGAAATAGCCCAGATGTTCTGCATGACTTCTGAACGAAACTGGAAGACTCGGAGATTAAACTTTGCATGTATTATTCAGACAAAATATAATGTCAATGTGTGGATTTAGAATGTTTACAACAGCGTTGCAGCTATGGGGGTCATTTATACATACGCTACCGACAGATGTCTCATATTTTGGGTAGAACTTTCGGGACTTGACACTTGGATCCAAATCCAGTTATATGAATTTAGGTCTCCAAGATTTTGCATTAGAATAAAAGTGTACCTATGATAGGATAGGATAAAACATATAAAGGTTTTAACAGTATGGAAATATTTTAAGAAAAATTTTAGAAAATTGAAACTCATTGGAAAACAATGTCCATTACATTAATGTATAAAAGGTCTAGTACCCATAACGAAAATGGGTCACGTGAAACAAGTTCTGAAAGTGGCAGGAGTACAATAATGTTGGATGCAGGAAGTTGCATAGACAACCATTTCGATCAAAGTTCAGTCGACGTTTGTAACAGTCCTACTTCCCAAGATACCGATGCAATGGACACTGATGCATGCTGGGGAAGGTGTGATGGGTTATCAGAGTAGTCCGTCAAATCCAAGGGCATTAGTATCTTGAAGTATTGGCGATACTAGTGTTATAGCTGGAATTAAAGATGTAGAAAATGTTGCTTTTTTCTTGAGAAATGGTATATGGAACCAGGCTACACAGGATTTGGACTTATAGCCATGAAGGCGATGGAAAAGAAGGTATCTAAGTTAGAAAATACTTCTTTGGGTGTTGCAGATAATCTGGAATCAGCGTGGCAAAGAATTAATGCTGATGAACGGAAAGTTCAAAGAGAACATAAGACAGCATATCACAGAACTGTTGAGAATATTGGACAAGGTAATGACAATAATCTCTCTGCACCAAGGACGGCAAGTTATCCTAACATAGCAGCACTAAAATATGACCTGTCCAAAGAAATAAATACGCAAATGGAAAATCTGTCAGAGAGCGATAGAGACTCGGTCTACAAATTATCCATGTAATATGGGGCGAAAGATGAGGAAATGCACAAGCCCCAAGTTACCACCAAAAGAGAGCTGGAAGGTGTTGTTCACTAGATTTGAATAAGTAGCCAATCCTCAAAGGTGGACATCAGATGAAAAATTAGATGAATTACTTCCGAGGCTACAAGTTGCTGCAGATGAATTTGTATTTGGACATTTGTCTCACAGTGTAAGTGCCAATTATGAAGCATTATGGAAAGAATTAGCCAGTCGATTTAGGATTATTGAAAGTGCAGAAACATATGGCACTCAGTTTAGTCACAGAGACCCAAAATATAGTGAAACTGTTGAAGGGTATGTAGCTGAATTAAAGAAACTGTATGACAATCTGTATGTCAAGCGTGATGAAGAGACCAGACAAGAAGATTTACTGAGATTTCTTAATGGGTTGATAGATGATAAAGCTCGCTTTCACGTGTATGTTAAAGAACCGAAAGATATGGATGATGCAGACTTTTAAGTGGTAAATTTCTAAGAAATCTGTTAGAACAGAAACAAGAAGAGTGAAACACGAGCAGTCAACAAAGGATACAGGTGCTTGAACACTGATGACAATGGTAGTCTGATGACTGAAGATGAACATCAGTCTGTAGAGAAAAGAGTAGCACCAGTGAAGAACCAGAAAAAAGTCTTTAATAAATAAGTGTAAGAACATGCAAGAGTTGACAAAGGCAACTATTATAAGAACGATGCAAATAAAGATTCAGTTGATTTGAATAAGCTGATAGAGGTTATAAAAGAAAAGATAAAGTAACAGACTGCTAAATTTAACACAGAGTTCTCATCGAAGTTCGTGGAAACCAACTTAAAGCAGGTCTGATAATGGTCACAATGGTAAACAAAGTTACCAAGGTGGGTCAAAGGATGAAAGGCAAAGTAAATAGTCAGATATGATAAAAAGCCCACAACAGAGAAAACCTCAGAAAACACCTCAGAATTAAGGGCATCAATGTTTAAACTAATGGGGAATGACGTTTTATTATGCCCCTTCTGATATATTGTTTTATGTGCTAGTTGATATATATATATATATATATATATATATATATATATATATATATATATATATATATATATATATATATATATATATAAGAATACAATATATATATATATATATATATATATATATATATATATATATATATATATATATATATATATATATATATATATATATATATATATATATATATATATAAAGAATACAAATCATTTGGCGAATAACAACCCATTCAAGCGCACTGGATCCACCAAGGATCACGTTTGTCAGGGATTGATTAAAATAGATGCAATAAACTGACGACGAACAGTGCGAAACTAGTAACTAACTAGCCTGAGCGCTTTCGACTCTTAATGAGTCTTTTTCAAAGGCAAATACAAAACATACATAAGACAAACAAATAAACACAAACACGTTGTGTTTGTAAACCTCTTCATGGCTGTCTCCACATGGGTTAAAACTATAAAAACAACCAGCTTGTAAAAAGTCTATACAAGCTGGTTGTATTTATAGTTTTAATGCATGTGGAGACAGCCATGTAGAGGTTTACGAACACAACGTTTTTGTGTTTATTTGTTTGTCTTATATATGTTTTGTATTTGCCTTTGAAAAAGACTCATTAAGAGTCGAAAGCGCTCAGGCTAGTTAGTTACTAGTTTCGCACTGTTCGACATCAGTTTATTGCATATATATATATATATATATATATATATATATATATATATATATATATATATATATATATATAGAGAGAGAGAGAGAGAGAGAGAGAGAGAGAGAGAGAGAGAGAGAGAGAGACAGAGAGAGACAGAGACAGAGACAGAGAGACAGACAGGGAGTTTTCCTGCAGGATTTACTTTCCTATGGTACTTAATTAATGTTGCATAGGGATGAAGCTGTTACAAAGCAGTAAGCGGCACAGGTAACAATGTACCGATACCTAACAAAGAAGCCCTTTAAAGCTTTCAGATTTTGTCTGGTTATTTTTTTACCTTGTTTAACATGCATTACAATCTATGATAGGATATGTAAGGTGTAATGTGTCGAAGTTTGAATAAGTAAGGAAAATTAAATTGAATTCATTGTGCATTAAAATTTCATTACAGTCAAGCCATAAGTCTTTGTGATAGGGTCACTTCGGCCTTTCTTTTTCTTCACATTTATGTTATGAAATGGCCAGCTTCTACGGTCCATTTAAAATTGATCCGGGCATTTTCACGCTGTCCGGAGGTAGTAACATTAGAGTTATCAACCATAACCGTTTGAGGTGAATTCCATGTCAAATAGTCATTTTCAAAGTGATGTTGATATGCATCATATCTCTCGGATTATCGGTTGACAAAATCAGGAAGAAGTAATTATCTTGGGGGAAATTAGGAATCGCTGATTTCGATTGGTCAGTTAAATAAAGCGTACACCTTGGAAGTTATATACAAATACTTTTGTCAGAAATATTCCTAAACGAGGCAAAGTTCTACTCTGGTGCAATCATCCGAATAGCGTTGTCCTCGTTTAAATGTAAAGGGACCAGGTGGCTGTCTTGAAAGACGGGCTACAGTGCTAGGATGCACGATATGTGAGGAAAGAAAACATCATTAAAGAAACAGTAACTAACGAGGACAGTCCGAAAGACTGAAGCCCGGAACAAAAGGACAGAGTAAGGAATAGAAAGGTCAGAGGAAGAACAAGTGTACACGTGGGGGCGGGAGACATGGGATACACGGCGTCAAAAAGGGAAGCGACGCTAGATGATGCAAATCAGGCGTGGACATTGCGTTTTATCACCACTCGTTACCATGATGAACAAATCCGTAATTGAACACTGCTATTAAATTTCATTAGCGTAAATCAGCTGAATTGAAGTTGCCAATTTTGGTTTATGTATTAATTAACATTTATCTTATTTGTTTTTCTTCGTTTAAGTCTGCTCGTATCGATTCTTCACAACAGCATTACTCAATTCTCTGTTGATGCTCTATCTATCCAATCACACTGATTGAGGTCATCCTCTAGATAACGACTGCCAAATCTAATTAACCAACCCTCTTTCTAAGAGGGGGGCGTTAAATAAGGCGTGATCCAGTCAACGTGTTTGTGTACTAATACCCACAGGTTTCGATGGATCAAGAATCTTAAGTCTCAGTACAGTCTCTTTCTGAAATGAGTATGAACTATTTAGGAACTTGACTACTGGGAATCGGCCATAGTATTATTTCACAAAATAGTAAGGGGTTGTTTTTTTTTTTTGGCAGATGAACATCGTGGAAGATGCTTATAAAACGATAATAGTGAAAATAACATTCGGTGACGTTTCAACCATCAATGCGTAACTTGCATTTTGTATTTTTATGTTATTTCTGCAACACTTCGAAGAACAAGTATTGAGCAAATTATGTTTCAATAGGTTAAAACTATGCTTTTAGTACCTTCTCGTCAAAGTCATTGTGAAATCACTGACGTTCTTATGTTATAATAACAACCACCACTGACTTGTGGACGGTTCAAAATTGTAAGTATCTAGACCCGCCTTTTTCTTCTATTAAGGAATGGAAAAATAGGTTGCTGTTCAGGCTATCTTCATACCCACTTCTGACAAAAGGCAAACAATGGCAGACTGATAGCATGACTGACACGGTATAATTGAGTAACTAATGTAAACACGGATCAGCTTATAAAAGGTGAAACACACCTAGGCAGTCCATCTTGTCTGAACGAATAATAATAATAATAATAATAATAATAATAATAATAATAATAATAATAATAATAATAATAATAATAATAATAATAAATTAAAATTAATACTAATAATTGTTATGGTACGCAGTGGCAACCTGAGAAAACTGGAAATAACACTTAAATCAAATCTACGTTAGTAATTGTCACTCCTTGGAACGGTAAAAATAGTACACAAAATCCTCTAGATATAAAATTCAAAGGAATCAGCCCCTCCTTAAATAATTAGAATACCACAAGAATCTTAAAGAACTCTTAATTAGCAGATACCAACCGAATATATCACCAACGTAGTCGTTGCGAAACAGCATAATAATAACAAATTATCATCGTCATCATCACTGCACGGAATGAATTCAAAACTGTTTAGAATGATGTAGCCATTAATCATATAAGCTGAATATTCGTCTAGCTGAACTCGACCAAAGTGTACATGTCGTGTACGTAAAAAAAAAAGGAATGGGCTTTTTTAGTCTCATTATTAGATAGATGAAGTTTTAAAATTAATGTTAAATGAAAAAGAGAAAGGAAATGTATAATACTTATTCAGTGTGTTTAAAATAATAGATACAAGCATTTCAACGGCATATATCGTACCCAAGCCATGCCCTAGGGCAAGGTGAACGAGGCAACCACCGTTTTTGCTCCGCGCCCCGCGTTTATCGCTTACTGCCTTGGGTCCCAAATACTGCCTTGGGTCCCACACATCCTAGGGCCTGATCGTACCTTTCAACAATACGACGTTCAACACCAGTGTGCATTTATTTCATTTCAAAATTACCAGAAAGTCCTATAAACTATACTGACCGAAAATGATCAAAATCGTGAGGATGATTTATATCTATAATCTTTTAAAGTAGAAAATGACGTAATGTGTTTGTGATTTAGGGGTGCGTAATCAAGGAGTGGTTTCATTAATAGGCTTATCGCCGTCAGTTATTTACTTTTGTAATAAGCATAAACACGTTGGCGGTATCTAAAAATAGCCAGAATGCTAGAAATTGTACTCACAATTTACCTGCTAGTCATACATGTACTATATAAGTAGTAATAGGGGACGATATAGCGTCAATGGGAGTTATCATTCAAATATGGCCTGGGATACTATAGCGTCAAGATTTTTGGCGACAAATGGCACAGCATGGGACACTATAGCGTCAAGGGGAATTTTGTATTAGGACAACCTGGGCCTGTATAGCGACAAGAGAAATGGCCCAGGTGGCATGACGTCACGGTACTGAACACTTGGTAACAGTGTAGCAAGGAGCTGACCTAGTTGTCCTAAATACGCGCAGCTAGCACTACAACTCTAGGGAAGTAACCTATAAATTAGAGACCGACATATATTACTATAAAACCTAGAGTTATATATAAAGCATTACATAGACTTGAAATCTGTTGATGGTGTTCATAAATTTGCATATTTATAATGATGCTATAAATAGTTTTAATCAAGGAAAAGACTAACACCAAAATGGATGTAACTAAAAGTAACGCTAAAATGACGAAATTGTCCCAGAACTTAACCGAGACCAAACATGTCCCTGAACATTAATTTACATTGTTTTAGACTAAAATTAATACTAAAATTACGACATTGTCCAATACTATAGTGGAAATTAAGAAAATCTGGAACATTAATATTCAAGTGACTGTGACTAAAAGTAACGCTAAACATACGAAATTGTTCCAGAATATGACGGAGACTGAAATTATCGCAGTAGATTAAGTTATATCAGGGTTCCTGCAGGTCATGCAACCCTGGGGAAAAAAAATTGGAATTTAAAAAAAATAAATTTCAAGGGCCTTGCAAAGTTATGGAATTTGTCAAAAACCTTGAAAAGTTTTGGAAAAGTAATGGAATTTGTGACAATGGAGTTAAAGAAATTGATTACTTTAAATTTTATTAGAGCACCGAGAACCGATTAAATAAAATGATAAAATTACAATCGATAAATGGTTGCAATTCATATAATAAGAGTAAGTTCTCCTAATGGAAGTATCACATGATTTCAGGTGTAGTTCACTAAATAAAAGAAAGCAACTGTAAAGTAATGTGTTTTGTTAATATTGTAAATAGGAACACATACAAAGACTACTAAAAATTGTTTCCTTTTTTCTTTTCAATACAAATTACATTGATCATTGGATTATGACATGAATTACTACATAAAGTCAAAGTGTGCTAGCCCATGTAAATTTAAAAAGTACATATTAAATATATTTGTTGTTAACTTATTTCTTATTTTAAATTGAAAGATGTTATTCTTTATGTTCATTTACTTGACAATGCAGGATAGCGCGGTCCTTGAGTTTTATGAAATGGCCCAGGAAAAGGTTTGGAAAAGTCATGGAATTTGTTTTTTGTTAAGTTTGCAGGAACCCTGTTATATTTGCTTAGTCTAAAAGTAGAACTAAGATTACCAAAATCTCCCAAACCATAGTAGAGACTGAGAAAAACTATGGAAGATTGTATTCAGATTGCCTTGACTTAAAATATTCCACTAAATTTCAGAAAAAATAGCGGACTTGAATGGCAACTGGTAACTAGTCAGATGTATTGGTTGTTAGAAATAGTTAAAGACGAAGTGTAGCACTAAATTCTGAAATTGCACCTGGCTTTAGCGGAGACTAAAAATAATCCATAGATAATTTTTTTAAATGTTACCAAGACTTAAAGTAGTACTGAAATTATCTAAACTCATACCGACCTTCGCGGAAACTAAAAAATTGTAAATAAAATTTAAACTAAGCGATAATATTACATCTATGGTAATTAGCATTATGAAACCCTACTTTTTAAATAGAGCGTCAAATTTTATAGCGTTAATATTAGCATTAACTGACCCTACTTTGTACTATAGAGTCAAGATTTATAGCGTTAAATGGCACACCCTGGGACAGTAACGGGAAGTTTGTATGGGAACAATAGGAATGGAACAAATAAGGTAACGTCTCATTCATGGACACATGCAACCGAGAATAATGTTTTTGTGAGGTAAACACAAATTATACAACAACTAAAAAAGCTTTTCAGGCAAGAAAGAATAAGCCTTTTCGAGACAGTGGACTGACCCTCTAAAAGGTTTATATTGCGAATGCATGCTATCCTCACCACCAAAACGAGTAGTATTAAGCACAACATATACTATCGCATCAACGAAAGAGAAGAACAAAACACACCCTATCCCATCTTATCAACTAAAGGAGCAGCACAAATCCCCAAATTATACCATCTCATCAACGAAAGAGAAGAACAAAACACAACATATACCATCTCATCAACGAAAGAAGAAGCACAAAATCCAAAATCTACCATCTCATCAACGAAAGAGAAGCACAAAACACACCCTATACCATCTTATCAACGAAAGGAGCAGCACAAATCCCAAAATATACCATCTCATCAACGAAAGAAGAAGCACAAAATACACCCTATACCATCTCATCAACGAAAGAGAAGAACAAAACACACCCTATACCATCTCATCGACGAAAGAAGAAGCACAAAACCCAAAATATACCATCTCATCAACGAAAGAGAAGCACAAAATACACCCTATACCATCTCATCAACGAAAGAGAAGCACAAAACACACCCTATACCATCTCATCAAGGAAAGAGAAGAATAAAACACACCCTATACCATCTGATTAACGAAAGAGAAGTACAAAATACACCCTATACCATCTCATCAACGAAAGAGAAGCACAAAACACACCTTATACCATATCATCAACGAAAGAAGAAGCACAAAATCCAAAATAGACCATCTCATCAACGAAAGCGAAGACTAAAACACACCCTATACCATCTGATCAACGAAAGAGAAGTACAAAATACACCCTATACCATCTCATCAACGAAAGAGAAGCACAAAACACACCCTATACCATCTCATCAACGAAAGAAGAAGCACAAAATCCAAAATAGACCATCTCATCAACGAAAGAGAAGCACAAAAACACACCATATACTATCTCATCAACGAAAGAGAATTACAAAAACACACCCTATACCATGTCATCAACGAAAGAGAAGCATAAAACCCAAAATATACCATCTCATCAACGAAAGAGAAGAACAAAACACACCCTATTTCATTTCATCAACGAACGCGCATGCAAACACACACACACACATCTTTATTAAAGTGAGTGTTTATAGTTACACTTCACTATATTCACACAAATTAGCAAATTGGCAAATTGAATAGTATTTCTTTTCTAGAGATTTGGTTAACCCTGAAAGGAGCTGTTTATATTGAACTCCAATGACACCTGGCTAACGCTGACATCTTCCAGGACGAGCACCGCACACACATCGTCGGCTCCAGTCATTCACCCAATTTATTGTTCTAACCTGCAGAGCAAACGGAGCTTGAGTGGCTTCACTATCCCACTCCTCCGTTTGTGGAATAGTGAAGACCTGCTGTTCCTCTTGTATCCGGGGTCAGAGTCGGGGATGAATAACTAGTCTCATTTCCTGAGGTCTTGGTCTCTGCGGTGCAACTGCTGCTACTGCTGCTGGAGGTGGCCTCACCTCAGCTAGCACCTCACATACACAAGTTTTATCATAGGGTATAACAGGATCCTCGCTGGTTCTCTATCTCCTCTTCTTTCTTCTTTGTATCCTCCTCTTCCTTAAGTTTCACTTCTTCTTTGTAAGCCTCCATAGTCAGTTCGTCCAGGAGACGTCTGGCATGTTCCAGATGCATTTGGAGTTCCGAGAGTTTTTGTAGTCTACTACTACTCATTTTTTAAAATGTTGACTAGTCCACAATGGTAGATAGTCTGACGTATGCTCACGTTTATATCCTTGGAGGACGAACGTGATGGAAAACATCCGCTAATTTTTTACCATGATATGAAACGCGCAGACTTAAAAGAAGTTGTCACGTTAACTTTTTTGAATTACGAACACAGTCAGAATTTTTTGAATGTTGTTGACAAGACAGAGAGAAAAAGGGTGGGTTTTGTTTGTTTCGTTTTGTTTTACTGACCCCCTAAAAATTGAAGTGTTTATAGTCACACTTCTAAAAGTTTAATTTTTTTGGCAAATGAAAGACGTATATCTTTTCGAGAGTCTTGGGTAGCCCTGAAAAGGGCTGATTGTTTTTATTGACGAAGAGTAATGGCAATCTTTGTTGAATTTTACTAAGATTGCAACCCCCTCTGACAGCAGAGTTTCCTACACGATAAGGTCTGCTTCTGCGAAAAGAGAAAGAGAAGTCTTTGGTGTCTATTCGACAGTCCACAAATCCTTTGTCTGGTTCTTGTTGCTGATATTGTTGTTGTTGCTGATGCTGTTACTGCTCTTCTCTTTGCCTCTTTTGAAGTCTGTATTTCTCAGTCCATTCTTCTTTTTCTTTCTCAATTTCCTCTCTAAAGACATTCTCTATGAGGTCTTGGGCTATAGGGAGCATTCTGACATTCTCTATCTCTTCAGGCTTCGGTATCAGGTTTAGTCTGACACGATGTAATTGAACGTAAGCTTCGTTGAGTTTAGCTAGTCTGGAAGGCATCTTCGTAGGTTGACGAGTCAACAGTGAATGGTCAGACTGGAGACCCGTTCGCTTTATATGGTACAAGCGCGGACGGGATAGAAAACATCCCTACTGAGTTTTAGTTATTGAAACGTGAGGATAGCTCATGTCATGAGGAGGGATAGAGAGAAAGTCAAAGAGCATATATTCAAACTGTGGGTTTTTTTATAACTAAA
>JAEAOA010000726.1:0-107500 GCA_016746295.1 Potamilus streckersoni
AAAAATTCACGTAACGGTAGAATCAATTTATTGGCTAGGATATGATTCGTTGACATTTTATATTCACATATTCTTTCAGGAAATGTATTTGTTAAAGCTTTATGGTTTCCAAGTCGGCAGAGGCCCTTTACACGGCTAAAATATCGATAACGCTAATTCCATTGACATCACTACTGAGGCCAAAAGTATTATCTGCGTTGTATCCTGGATATATTGTTGTCATTCCAGCAAGCCGCATATTCTGTCCACATTTGTATCCATCTGAGTTCTGTCGGCGCTTCATCTTTTTCAAACAGTAACGCTTATAGATGAAAGAAATCATTTTTTAAAAGTTTGAAGGTTTCATATTAACATGGTTCTTTGGAAAGATTTAGCTTGTTACAGACCGTACTCATTAAGCAGTCATTATTCAGCTATTGAACAAATGCAGCATCTAAGATAAGAGTTGTATAAAATCTAGCCTTTGTCAGCATCATGTAATGATTTGCCAGCGTCAAATCGTTTCGTCTGCAATGGCTGTTATTCCAGAAATGACAAGTGTTAGTTTGTTATTATGTGGAGCCTATTTCCTGGAGACAGAGAAGTGATGATTCTTTACCACTGGAGTTTTGTAAGCCCATACAATTTAATTTTCACAAAGTATTCATATTGCGTTAGAATGAAGTTTGCTGAGTGTATACCTACACGATATTCCGAAAATATATAAATTAGCTGAACAATATTTAAGAACATTAGTGGTGTTTCTTCCGTTATTTGTCTCGAGTTGATTCGGTTTGCTCACTTAAAATTCGGTGTTTTCTGTCATTATTCATATTATGATATGATTTGTTTATTATTATCTTCTCATTCCCTGCTATGAGAAGGGATTACTCATCTCGTACGAGCGGGCTCTATCCATCTATCCATGGTTAGAGAGAGAGAGAGAGAGAGAGAGAGAGAGAGAGAGAGAGAGAGAGAGAGAGAGAGAGAGAGAGAGAGAGAGAGAGAGAGAGAGAGAGAGAGAAAGAGAGAGAGAGAGGGGGGTAACGCATAATTAATGTAGACACGGCTACATTCCTTCGGGGAAAACTCTCTGGCAAGCGAAGCTACCAAGGATTCTGTAATAAATATAAGAACCCGTCTAGTCTGGAGAGAGAAATCAAGCTTTCTTTATATAATTCATATAAAAGATATATAAAGTTACATTTAACGGTACACGTTGTAAAACTTTTACATTGAAAAATATATAAAATGCATATAATATGTTTATTTCAAGTTTACCAACAGCATACATTTGTAGCTTTTCCCATTTTAGAATATGTTACAAATACTAGATTTGGACCAAATTAAAGATTATAAGATAGTTGCGATTAATGCAACAATCATTTTAAAGAAGTATATTTTACTCAATTTGGGATAAAATACTAGTTTAGAATAGATTACAAAATTATAGTTTTTATTCCTTAAAGGATATTTAATTTTCCAAATAAAATCTAAATATGAAGACGGTAACCAATTTACTATTTTTACCATTATCATAAATACAAATATAAGTTCTTGAAAACAATTAAATACTCGATTATATTATAATATTAGAATAGAAAGGAACTCATAAGAACATTGCAACTAGGAAGGTTAGAATATAAATCTTTAAATTTCAAAAAGTGCTTATTCTCTAAGAAATTTTAGAATATAACAATTCTTGTCTGTAATAAATATAAGAACTGGTCAAGTATGTGGCGAGAAGTCAAGTTGGGTGCTTGCTTCTTTCGGGGGTTTATTTATACTAAATCAGGACACCTCCTAAACATTTTTAGCAAGGTCCAGAGTTTTTTGAGGTGGAAAGCCAGCATTACACGAGATCCGGTTTTATCCTAATAGAACTAAATATGTTTTTGCGTCTTATTTCTGCCCTTGGTTAACCCAGAGGTTACTAAGTTGGAGAACATGTTAAGATATTTTGCCACTGAGTGTAAGCTTGGTGAGTTCAGCTTATACATATATAATGCGGAAAAACGTGTACATGTAAAAAATAAGGGCAGATTTTTACCTATTTGTAAAGATTATTTGTTAAGTAAATTTACACATACAAGAATGAGACTTGCGCTAGTTGTAAGGAAACAATCATTGTCAAGACAATATAGCTCTATTAAATTAAGTTAATCTACATATATTTTAATGGAAAATACTCCCAATATAGTTTAATGAAAATGATTCCAAAGAAGAGTTAGTTTTAATACAATTTAGAGGGATTTCTCATGTTATCATTTGTACCCAAAATTTCTGTCTTAACATTCATTTGCTAAATGGTTTAATGAATACAGTCATTTTTCAATTCCCCAGTTTTCAATTTATTCTCTGAATCAATTTGATCTCTCTCTCTCTCTCTCTCTCTCTCTCTCTCTCTCTCTCTCTCTCTCTCTCTCTCTCTCTCTCTCTCTCTCTCTCTCTCTCTCTCTCTCTCTCTCTCTCTCTCTTAGTTACCAGTGCTCCACTGAATAGCGGTGTGAAACCGCAAAATCTAACAGTGGAAGAACTTTCCGCAATAATCAGAGTTTAAATTATAAAAAGATAAAGTAAAATGAAATAAAATAAAATAAAATTATAAATAGCGTCTAGAGATCACAAATTTATACTCAGCAGCAGCGTGTCTCTATTTATTGTTTCGATCGTTATTGACAATGGAAGAATATGTAATAGCCCGTCCATTTTTAATCGTTCTCTTTTGACTCCCGATTTTGTCCAGTCCAAATATAACATGAATTTATTGCATTTGTCAAGGAACAGAGACCAATCGTCATACCTTGCCAAC
The DNA here is from genome assembly GCA_016746295.1 of Potamilus streckersoni. Lineage (NCBI taxonomy): Eukaryota > Metazoa > Mollusca > Bivalvia > Unionida > Unionidae > Potamilus > Potamilus streckersoni. The sequence continues at coordinate 2,792 of JAEAOA010000726.1, forward strand.
AGTTGACATATATGACATTAAGTTGAAATGCATAATTAAAAAGAGAGAAGACGTAGAGAACGAAGAAGAGACACTAAAGCGTAGTTGTAATAGTAGTAGAAGCAACAGCAGAAATATTAATAGTAGAAGCAGTAGTAGCAGTAGCAGTAGTGGTAGAGGTAGTAGTAGTAGTACCAGTCGTAGCAACGGCAGTTGTAGTAGTAGTAAGAGCAGCATTAGTAGTTCAAGAAACAGTAGTAACAGTAACAGTAGTTGTAGTAGTTGTTGTTAGTAACAGTAATATAATTAGTGGTAATAGTACCAGTAGTAGTAGCAGCAGTAGCAGTATTAGTTTAATTATTTCACTCTGCAGTCAATTTAGAGAAGACGAAGATATGCAAACACAAAGGAATGCTTTTTGTCTTGGTGGAGTTGTGTGTCGTCGTCACATTTGGAAATGCTGCTCCCGTTAATACTATAAAATTAACGCAAGGCGACGTTATCGTGAGTATTTGTAATTGTTCATGTAGAAAATGTCTGTATCAGTGTCCGAAGTGAGAAAGTGAGAAGTTATTTTTAATTCATTGTAACACATTGTCAAATGTCAAATTTGGAGAATATCTAAGTCAGCTCCATATTCGTATTCGTGAAGGAAAGTAATACTAAACACGTCGGTTAAATAGTCAAGCTACTAGCAGCAGTTCGCTGGACAAAACACACCTCCCTGGACCTGATTTGTAATGAAGAAACTACATTCATTCAGAAATACCAGTAGAAACCAATGTTGATATCTAAATCTTTTCTACTTTTGTAAATACCAGGAATTGCGCAAGCACACCTATACTTATTAAAATGTTTGGCATTATTTCCCTTTTCACTTGCATCAGTTTATGTGTGAGATCTACATTTGTATCTATATTTACATATGTATCTAAATATTATTATTTGAACGGATAGTACATTAATGAAAATTTGTATAAAGTGTAAAGATCATGTCCACAGGTAATGCGAATAACAAAATGCAACAGAAAATGAGAGAGAGGGAGGATGCACACAGCCAGACACTACACACACGCACACACTAAAACACGTACGAGACAATTACTAGTAACCTGAATTCTAGAGGTTATGTCAAACCTCTCATTCAAACACGGATCATATTTTCAGCTTCATGTCATATCCAGGTCCATATTGATGTCAATCTATGACTCAGACCTTATGAAGGTCCGAAACTTTCCATGCTAAACTATGTATCATACCTTATGAAGATCAACAGCTATTCATGCTAATCTATGTCGCAGATCTTACCGAGGTCTACACTAAGCAATTTACAGTTTCTTTTTGAATGTATATTTACTTGGACAGCATTTCGCAAACACAAAATAAGAGTCACTTAAGTATTGGTACTTCAAATTCTATCAAAGGCTTAAGCACTGTCATATTTTTATTTTTATATCTTTAAATATGTTTGTTGCTGTAGGCACACCTGCATTTACGAATGAACGATAAATTGAAAAGGGAAAAGAACGGTAAAGAAGACTTTGAAAACCATAATGGTAATTGTTTCTTTCCATAGCTTAAATCAAACCTGAAATATACTGAAAAAAAAGTTTATTGTCTACTGTGACAAGCAAACATTTATTAGAATGGATTGAGCAATGGAGAAATCACTCAAGCTTTGGATTCGCAGTTTATCCGTTATTTAATCCACAGCTGCACCGGGATTCCTGAATATTAGTTACACTCTAAAAACATAATACATGGTCCCTCGGATATGTTATCTTTTAAAACTAATTGTTAAGATGATCAGTATTTTAGTAATAATTGTGTGTAATGCACTTTCCTTAAATAGGACCTGGATCCAGTACTTGTTTATATTTAATTGCATCATGTTCTAAATACATTTGCGTCGGTGAATAGAGAAGTTGTAATCGAAACCAAGGACACCGATGAATCTAAATGAAGAACTAAATGTAATAATCTACACTTATGCGTTTTGCCAGTTCATGTAGGATTTCGTCTACGACATGATTGTTTAAATAATACAATCTTTGTTTAAAAAACACGCCTAGAGTAGATACTGAACAAACACTGATCATACAAATATTGAAGTCTTTAAGAAGATGCAGCTCTTTATACCATATTGTTAAGTAACTTAACTATTATATTTGAAAGATAACATATCCGAAGGTCCACGCAAAACTGTTATCATTGATGGTAGTTAAAACTGCTAGACGTGAGCTGGACACGTGGCTGTTTTTCATACTATCTGTGTATCGTATTTGCCTTCAATACTGTTTAGGAGCTTTGCATTGGAAAGCGGTTATTGCTCATTAGCCTTAATATTTAGATATTTTATTAACTACAGGCTTGACAAACACGTGTCTCTAGTTGACATTTGCTCTTTCGCGAAGAGCACATTTCTGTCAATGTCGATGAATGTTCTTTGGCAGGTACACAATAGAAAATATGGCCTTCCATTTCAACGTATGACTGATAGACATTAAAAACCGATTAAGCAATACGTGATTTGTAAGAAAGGTTAGGATCGGTTTATTGAACATCATGCGCCCTGATCTAATAGACATCATGCCGTGGCATGTATATGCTCATGGTGCTTACGGATGGGTGAGTACTTTATATTGAGATTCATTAAACAGAATAAAACATACAATGTCCGACAGAAATCATTGAATGACTGGATAAAGGTATAATCTTGAAAGCAAAAGAAATGTATACGACTATGTAATAATTTAATTAGTGAATGTATCAATTAATATTTTGCCAGGTTCCAAATTATGGTAATTACTTGTTGGGCGATGCTGTTAGTTTAGCTTAAAGCTAATGAATGTTTTTCTCACAAACTGATATATCGATCAAAATATCAGACGTTGTATCTTATCTTTGGTTAACTTTATTCTGATCTGTATGTGTGTATTTGTAGATCCTTTGTATTCCTAACTATTACAATGTTCATGACTGTATTCAGTAGTGACAAAGAATATGGGGGTAATTCAACAAGCATTCATTGGAAAGCTGGTGCTGTACAAGCTGAGAAGAACCACCAGGAACCCATGCTTAATCCATTTCTTTTTAACTGCCGAATATTGAAACCAACTCATTATTGACTAACTCCAATATGGAAAATTTGATAAGCCAATTAATTTCTAGCTACGTTCAAATTAACTTGTTCTAAAATTCCCTATATATGCATTGTAAAAATCTACCATGGTCAATGACCTTGAACTATTTCGTAGACATAAAATGATTGAACCTGTCTACGACCGAGTGAAAATATACCAACATAGTAAACGTAGGTTGTCTTCCAGCTTCAGTTGTATGTATATATGTATGTATGTATGTATGTATGTATGTATGTATGTATGTATGTATGTATGTATGTATGTATGTATGTATGTATGTATGTATGTATGTATGTATGCATGTATGTATGTATATATGTATGTATGGCATGCATGTATGCACGTATTTATGTAAATACTGCACTAATAGCAAATAATGTTGTAGCTGGTATTCTTAAAAAAATAAAAGATAAGTTAGAATGAGATATTTCAGATTTAAGAAATCATTAACTGATGACAATATACAATATATACGAACGAAGGATAATTCATACATATGAGACATTTCACCTTTTAATGATTGAGATATTTGACCTACATGCAGATATAAAATGTTAATATTTTGTATTGAAAACATAGCAAATGGTCTTGATTTTCGGACAGCAAACTTATTCCGTATTAAACAGTCACCTCAGTGTCCTGAATAATTTATAACAAGACTTTATACATGTATATTGAACTGTACTTATTATTCAATATGGACTCCCAAATGTTTCACAATTTGTTCAGATTCTGACGGTATAGTTTTAAGGTTAGCACGTGCATTATATTGTACGTTTTACCCACAGTTAATGCATGAAATTTTCAGAGTTAGTTTGCGTTTTGTTTACATCAATCTAGTTGATTTTTTTTTGAGGAATTAAGGTAGGAATTCTACAAGACACCGAGATGGCTTCATGATACTGTACAAGTCGCTCTCCCAATGTTTCCCATTTTCATTAATCAGGGTAATAATAAAGTCTGGACAGAAAACAGACAGATTACTAAAGTTAACACTGGTAGAAAGAAAACAATTTATATTAAAGTAAAACTATATAATTAATAATCGGTTAAATATCCAAGGAAATGAAACTACAATTAATGTACATGAATACAATAAGCGATTCTCATTTGTAACCGTTTCTCCACATATACATAATTTCACAGACACGAACATATATATATATATATATATATATATATATATATATATATATATATATATATATATATATATATATATATTATTCACGCTTGCCCGGATTTTTACTCTTTCCAGGCTTACCATAGAGTGACTGAATACCCTTTATGTCATCCTTATGTAAAGATAGATTTGGGGAATACGAATAGAATGGGTACATTAGAGCCCCACGAACGTTCGTGTGAACCAATCCTAGGGTATGGCCAAATTCATGTGCAGCGACAATAAACAGTTCAATTCCGCTTTTCTGACCCTTTCTGTTCAGAAACCAATTCTCCTTGTCATCGAAGTGAACAGTTCCACCAGTGGGTAATTCCGCATGTGCCAGCACTCCAGCTGGAAACAAAATCATATTTAAAAACCATTATAAATACTCTATTGACTGTGAACTTTGCCCCCCCCCATAAAGTCGTGTATAACGAGTAGTTTGCAGGCATTGAACAGTAGTGTTGCTGCTGTTCACATTTTAATTTGAATGTAAATGATAAGGAAGCAACGAGTAGATGGGATAAAAAAAGAAGCTAACCTGGTGTATCTCGCTCAAAAATTTCATCAGCACTCACACCACCAATAGTTAAAAAATGAGCAATCAAGCAAAAATTATGAGTGTTCTTTACATTAAACCCATCCGCCGGAAACACTAAACTCCCGGATCTTCCGAATAATTTGCCCACTGAAAACCTACAATGGTTTCATCCAAAGCACCATCATCTACGGATGTACGCCTACCTATCCAACCAAATTTCAAAGTGATAGTTAACGATAGGTCTGGATCACACCTGTATAATGTAGACATGATCACATACGTCTTAGTTATATGTCCATATTATAATTTTCACTAAGAAACATTTTAACTATTCAAATTTTTAGAATACACTTTCGTTAAATCTTCCTATACAGTCATACATCCATCCGTCCATCTTTCTATCTTTGCACAAAGCATGCATTCATATTTACGAGGAGAAAATAACAATGTTCATTTATTCTTCCATATTGTGGGTGTTAACCCCTTTTTCAATCATATTTCGTTCAAACTGAAATAAAGTCCACTCATTCAAATGGCATCATTACATGAGCTAGTGTGAAAGGGTCAAACTAAATTAAAGAGAGAGAGAGAGAGAGAGAGAGAGAGAGAGAGAGAGAGAGAGAGAGAGAGAGAGAGAGAGAGAGAGAGAGAGAGAGAGAGAATATACGTGAAATGCGTATTTTCGAATAGAGTGTGATTTACAAGGTCCGTCAAATGGTTGTCCATCGCCATGCGCTCCAGCAAAAAAGTTAATAACGATGTCAGCTGAGCCGCTTTTCACATAATTGAACTTCAAATTGGTTTTATTCGCCCAGAGGTCTAAAGCTCTTGCCATAGCGTCCCTGAAATTTAAAATATAAGATTAAAATATAATGACAAAACATGTAATAATAGCATAAACAAAGGTTAAAAAAGGATCAATATGATGTTATTTTATTTAAATCATAATTCATAAAACGAACGTAATATGGTCCAGTTGTTTTAAATACTCATTTAAAATACTTCTGTTACAATTGTTATTATGTTACTACTATTGTCATAATGATTTATACTGACGCACATAATGCTATATCCATACATATTAAAAAACTCAGACAGAGAAATATTACTCCAAGTTTATATTCACCAATAAGAAATCAAAATTTTGATATTCAGTATCATTTCGAGTTTTAGAATACCAATTGATTCACTATTTTCTTTTTTCCATGCTCAAATGTTTTGTTTTATTGTAGTAGGCAACGCCTTCTAAACTGTAAATCCAAATTGTAAACCGGATGATGCTAACTTGTTAATGAGTAGACAAATGACATATTAATCGCTCATAAAGTACAAACATTACCTAACTATCTAGAAATCCAAAGTTTGCCAAACTATATATTTATAATCTTCATTAAAATTCTTTCTCAAAAGGCCAAAAGTTAACGTCTAATTGATGCTGGCAGGAAATTTGCTTTAACATTATCTAAAATGCACGAGCAAACGGCATTACGAGCCGCTGAACTTCAATTTCATTAAAAACGAAACTCAGGTGTTTATCGAGTCCATATGCCTGTTAAGGACAATTTCTTTGCTTGCACTGTTGGATGTGAATATCATCTGTTCGTCATAAAAAACGATATTTTTAATCTACTTTTAGTCATGCTATACCTAATTCAGTATTGATATACACGTACCTTTGTTCGGTTTGTGTTAATTTCTTAGTCGTAGCGTATTTTTCCATCTTCCATGATAATTTCTTTTTGGGCCATGGTTCAACTGCGAGAAAAAGTAAACATGATATCAATACTCAACTGTCTCTCTAAAAAGAGTTAAAATCTTTTGACAAGAATAACAAGTTCCCTGGCGGTCGGATGGTCTATATCACTGCCTTCTCACCTTTGTGGGTTTGAGTATCGAACTTGGTTAATTTGGGTATGACATAAATCTGCCAGTAGATTCTTGTGCATCGATGTGTGTGTGTCTGTGTGTGTGTCTGTATGTGTGATTTTGGTTTTTAAGTTGTTTAGCACTGGGGCATCATGAGGCAGACTCGTTGCATCATTAGTTAATAAATTTATAAATTTAGCCCAGTCAGTAAAAGTTTTTTGATATTTCAATCATAGTATTAAAACGAAACGAGTGAGTCACTCTTTTGCAATAAGAGGCAGAACTTGAAAAGCTTACAAAATAAATACATAAAGTTAAATACAGAAAATTTGTTTAAAGGGTCACCACTTTTATTGGAAACGACAACTTAAAGTACGACGCTTTCACGATCTCGACACAAACATTTATATGACATAAATATATATTACATTGACACCAATGTTCTATTTTATGTATTAAATGTAGTATGTAGTCGAAGTTGCTTTATATAATCTCAACACCTGAATGGAAGTTATTTTGTATTTCTATGGGTGGAATAGTTTACTTAAAAGTACTGAATAATCAATGTCAATGTCGGTTGTCTTTTTAGTTGAAATATATCATTGTCATTGGTTTATGTTTAAATTTATTATACAATTTGAAAGTGCAGAATAAAGTATTTATATGCTAGTTTACTTATTTGTTATATATTCATTTAATTGCAGTGTTCACGGACCAGTTACAAATTTCTGACGTTTTTGAAATTATTAATACATTTCACCTCTGAAATTTGGCGGTACCGCAATGAGTGCAAATAAACTATAGTTTGAAAAGCTAAAACAATTTATTTCCATAAGCGTTAATTTTTTTAACGTCATTAAAAATTTATGAATCTGTTATCTTTAAAAAATAGAATTATACATTTGTTAGACATTCACTAAGCTTATCAACATGTTTAGGAACAAAAGAAATAAAGAAAAACATGTTGCATAGGTCACCTTAGTACCTGATTAAGAAAGGGTTGACTATAATTCTATTGTATATCACCTACCAGCGACATAGTTTTCCGATCCTTTCTTATTATTGTCTTGAAAACCACAGCGGGTCTGCGACATTGAACTTAGGGTTTCGCTGTTAAGCTTACCCGTAACTTTCAAATTTGCCATTTCTTGAAACATGCTTGAAAAGAATATAATTATTATAATAATGACGAGGAAAATAAGACGATCACGACAAAGGTGTCGATCAAAACAATGCAAATAATAATAATAATAATAATAATAATAATAATAATAATAATAATAATAATAATAATATAATAACAATAATAATAATAACATTTATAATAATAATAACAATTAATAAGGTATGATATTTATCATCGAATGAAAGATATATATATATATATATATATATATATATATATATATATATATATATATATATATATATATATATATATATATATATATATATATATATAAATGCATATATTGCACATCCTATGAATGTAACGTTTACTAGGCAAATACCAGAGGAGATTTGTTCAGATTCATTTTTTCATCGATAACTTTCAACAATAATTAATGTTCGCCATACTAGTAACCTTTACATTTAGGATTGTTGAATAACACATCAATCTTTTGCAAAAGAACGAAGGCATAAATAGGCAAATTTATATTAAATGGAAAAATTATTCTATCTCTTAGCTAATCGCACGCGAGAGAGCTCGCGCGCGCACGTGTGTGTGTGTGTGTGTGTGTGTGTGTGTGTGTGTGTGAACACAACTAACCGTACTGCCTGTGATAGTGTTTTAGGTGGAACATTGGTAGTTGAAACCTTCTTGCTTAGATAATTGTATCGTTTGAGATATTTCTGTAAGAAGTAAGATATATATATATAATTAAAATATTCGTCGTGACATGGCATGTTTCTCGATCATATGAAAGCAAGCACTTCATTATAATTTGATATAATGCCTCGCGTTGATGACCAAAGAAACATGAGTTCCCCCATACACCAAAATGGCGTTTAGACAAGAATTGAAACCGATTTAAAATTATACCGTTTAGCTGCTTACAAATAATAGTTACATATTTAAATTATATATATTTATGGATCATCTGTTGCCTTGAATATAAATGAAATAGATTATCTTCATTATTGTCATTTTCATGCTAAATGACACTATAATAAGCACCTGTAAGCCTGAGAAATAACCTGATTGGAAGATACAGTAAATAAATTGAAATACCCACTTCAACAAGCATATTGTTGTATTCCTTAATTATCAATATACATACATACAGACAAATAGGTAACCAATATTGTATACTTTTCATAAGCTGAAATTCTTTGGCTGATTAATCTAAATTTTATTATTTCTTGCTCTCTAACTTTTTAACAAATAAAGTGCAATGACAAGATCTGAAAGACTTGCAGATTTATGAGGAAAATTGCAAATAATTAGATGTATAATTTTAAAATGAACTACATTTGAATATAATTGCCTCGATGGAAACATTGGTTGTCGTTTTTTATTTTTAGTGTCCGGTGATAAGGTAATCCTACCAGACCTTTTTGAAGACATATCTGACCGTATGTCATGTAGATCACACAGATGTTTCCTGATTAATGCCTTGAAAAGCAATAACAGCCAACTATAATATGTGGATTGATACACAATTGAGCATTTGGCCCAATATAAAGAATTAGCTGGAATTTTGAATAACAAAATATTAGGTGACACAATAGTTCTAGATTTGCTCAAAAAAAAAAAAAACAACAACAAACAATGCAAATAAATATGCATAGAAAAATAAACTTCAAATAGATCAGCATGAAAAGTGTTTACACCAAGATACTTGTGTTAAACATATATTAGCATGAAACGCATTTGCATACAGGTAAGTTCTGACACTAAAATATGAATCATATTAATTTAATTCAATGTATACCGTATCTGCAATTGTCGATTGAGTGTGGTTGTGTCCACTCTCTCTCTCTCTCTCTCTCTCTCTCTCTCTCTCTCTCTCTCTCTCTCTCTCTCTCTGACACACACACATATTTATTTTTTACCTCAACTCAGAAATTAAAAATTGAAGTAGCAATGGCTAAGAGCTTATTGGTCCGATGATAAATTTAAAGCAATGTAATTCTCGAGCAACATTTATAACCTAGTAGAAATACAAATTTCAAAATAGTATAAATAATATAAATCATCTATATAACTCGTAATGTATAATTGTATTTAAAGTGAACAAGGCTTGAAATTTTAACATTCCTACAGTGTTTCCGCTGCAAATTGTACTAGAAAAAGAGGCTTTAGACCGTAGTCACTAATATAAGTCACGGCTTTCTATATTTCATGACTTTGTGATCAAACGTATATGCGTGCAATCTCGTGGATTGTAATGCGTGAAAGTGACTAATAACCGACCATACAAGAGATCAAATCCCAGAAGCATTGAAGATGGTCATCAGTTAAATAGAAATTTTCAAAATATTTTAGATTGCTACTATAGTTTCAACTACATTTCCTGTTAGCAACTAATCGTCAAACCAACAGAAATAGTCCACAAAGGCGACAGAAAATTAATAAGCCTATGTCGCATGTTTAGATGCCAAAAAAAAAAACAACAAACAAACAATGCAAAGAAATATAAATAGAAAATTAAACTTCAAATTGATCATTATGAAACATTTTTACACCTAGATACTGTGCGAGACATATATTAGCATGAAACGCATTTGTGTATAGGTAAGTTCTGACACAAAAATATGAATCATATTGCTTTAATTCAATGTATACCGTATCTGCAATTGTCGATTGAGTGTGGTTGTGTCCTCTCTCTCTCTCTCTCTCTCTCTCTCTCTCTCTCTCTCTCTCTCTCTCTCTCTCTCTCTCTCTCTCTCTCTCTCTCTCTCTCTGACATACACACATATTTATTTCTACCTCAACTACGAACTTCAAAATTGAAGTAGCAATGGATAAGAATTTATTGGTCTGATGATAAATTTAAAGCAATGTAATTCTCGAGCAATTTTTATAACCTAGTAGAAATACAAATTTCAAAATAGTAAAAATAATATAAGTCATCTATATGAATCCTAATGTATAAATGTATTTAAAATAAAAAAGGCTTGAAATTTTAACTTTCCTGCATTGTTTCCGCTGCAAATTGTACTAGAAAAAGAGGCTGTAGACCGTAGTCACTGATATAAGTCATGGCTTTCTATACTCCATGACTTTGTTATCATACTTCAAGAAATCAAATGTATATGCGTGCGATCTCGTGGATTGTAATGTGTGAAAGTGACTAATAACCGACCATACAAGAGATCAAATCCCAGAAACAATGAAGATGCTGAAATAGAAATCCTCAAAATTTAAAGATTGCTACTATGGTTTCAACTACATTTCCTGTTACCAACCAATCGTCAAACCAACAGAAATAGTCCACAAAGGCGACAGAAAATTAATAAGCCTATGTCGCATGTTTAGATGCCAAAAGGAACACAGAGATGAAGCAACCAAATGTGGAACCAAAATCAATCAACCTATGTGTAAATATATTTCAAATACACGAATATTTCCAATGACAATAATACCAATCCAATAACGTTTAACATTCATCAACATCTATAATCAATTATATCACTCTAACTGCAAAAAATCAGAAACAATTATTGTAAAATAAACTAAAACAAGTATAGCCAAATATCTTTCCAATCATACCAATCCACAAAAGAAGAAGATTTTCATATACTAAAATAGACTGAAACCATGACATAACTAGCTGCAACTAAACAAAAAATACTAACGTGTTCACGACTCTTATCCCACAAATTGAAACACAAAAGAAACGAACATCTGCTATATAGAAAAAAAAACAAAATCGTACGACAGGCCGATTTGCACATATGGATTAGCATTAATTGAGGACATAAATTTTTTTCTGTAAATTTACATTAATATGAAATCCATACAAATAAGAATATTTACATGCATATGTAAATATACATACACATATAAGGTACATAATTGATAAAATAGAAAAGGAAATAATATCAAACGTATTAATAAGTATAAATAACTATGTATGTAACCTGTTAATTAAAAAGTGAAGCAGTTTAGAAATCAATAGTTTGTTTACCCTAGTAATTCAGAATTGATATATTTTCATTACAAATTATTCAGGTTCATTTGGAGAGAAGTCCTGCAGATGACTGCTGGTGACAAATTGACTGCCTATTTATTTCCCTCAAGAACCATGAACACATGTTTCAAAACTTATTATTGAATAATTACTAAATTAAATTAAAAATGATATTTCTCTTTCTCTCTACATATACTGATATGACAATTTTCCACTTAAAAAGTAAACAAGACTCACGATAGCGTCGGCTTTTGTCAAGGTTTTTTCCTGAACAGGAGCACCATATCCAAGTGTGATCAAGATACACAATTCCACCAAAATAAAAATCATTATTCTGTGTTTCTCCATCTTCGGCTTGACTAAAAGTACTGCAGAGTAAAATTTTATTATTATTATTATTATTATTATTATTATTATTATTATTATTATTATTATTATTATTATTAATAAAATTACTATTATTACTGATACTACTATTACTACTACGACCACCATTATTCATGTTGATACTACTATTTTTACTGCTACTTTTTGATATTCTCTAGGTCATTTCTGTTCGTAATTCTGCATTAAAGCCATTGGGTACAACGGCACATTTGGTAAAATGTATGTTGTCTTTGGACTGGAGGAGACCTTAGAGTCTAAAGAAGACGTCAAAGAATGGACATGCCATTACACTCTTCTACAGACAAGAATGCTTCAAGTAACAATTCGATGCCCTATAGTGTATATTGTTGTTCTCTCCAGACATTTTTAATTTTTTAAAATTTTATCTTATTTTCATTTCTTTTTTTTATTTTATTTTATTATATTTTTAATATTATTTGTAACTGAAAATCAGATTGCCTCATTGCATGAAGACAACTTTTTCATCGGAAATTCGAGTGTTCCAATTAGTAGTTTCAAATGAGTGTGCAATGGAGTACTGGAAACTTGTAATTAGTATAAGACTTGCCAAAGTAACATAGACTATTGTCGACAGACGATGTCCCTCACCCTCACTCCATCTTGAAATCAAAGATATATTTTATATAGGAAGAAAATCTTGTTATGTAGTGAGTTGTTTGTTTTGATGGAATATCGAGTTGTTCTGTAGTTGTTTTCTAACATAACCTTTTTCTCATTTCTTGCTATGAGAAGAAACTTTACGCTGCTTAAGAGACGCCTAGGTCCTTGATAAGAGAGTAAGAGAGAAGAGAGAGGTCCTCTTAAGAATAAGGAGTCACTTAGAATGGTACATTTTTGGAGTAGCTCTAGCAGCAAGAAGTAGCGGAGATCGCTGTTAATATAAACAGACACTCTTATCTGATCCTGGACTAGCAACTTGTATATATATATATATATATATATATATATATATATATATATATATATATATATATATATATATATATATATATATTCTAAAGATCCAGTTAGGCATACAATACATATTACAATACATATTGAGTAATTTCTCTATGATCTACCATATATATATATATATATATATATATATATATATATACATATATATATATATATATATATATATATATATATATATATATATATATATATATATATATATATATATACATATATATATATATATATATATATATATATATATATATATATATATATATATATATATATATATATATATATATATTCTAAAGATCCAGTTAGGCATACAATACATATTACAATACATATTGAGTAATTTCTCTATGATCTACCACTTCATATGCTTGTAAAAATCCATGCATTTTAGAATGCGATACAAGTGATTAAATATTGATTCCAGCCTAAAACTCACTAATTACGACTGATGCTATAATCATTTCAAGGAGTACGTTTTCTTTCATTTAATTTAGAATAACAACCTGCAAAAGATCCATGGACATTATACTGAATTATCTAATGAATACTATGAATTTTGTGAATTCGTACAAATGAACATAGAAACAATACAATATTTTATTACATTAGAGTAGTATATAAAAAGAGAACTCACACAATTATTGCAACCACAAGTTACTACAAAAATCTTTAAAGGTAAGTAATAGGAAATTCTCACCTGCAAATATTGACAGACACTCTTTGATCTGGGACTGGCAATTGAAGATTCAGATAGGCTCGGCATTTTTATATCCCGAGATTACGCGGCACATCTACTGGTCCAAATCAGAGGGTCTATCAAAATGACGGCTAATCTCGTGAACTGATTACCTTTTTGTTTTGTGATGCTTACATCCTTTAATTATTGTAAAGAGGCTATTTTTTTTGTTCCTCACATAACATGGATTACTACTCGTAACATGGATTATGGCTAATTTTGATCAATCGCTTTTGTTCCATGCTTGGCATGGATTACTACTCGTAACATGGATTATTATTTTTGTAAGAATTCAAAAGAAAACGAGATCTGATTCGATCGGCAGATAATTTAGTAAAGAGTTGAAAAGAAATCGGATAAATCATTTATTGTTATGTATTTTTTGAACCATAATTTTGAAAAGAGGCTTCTAAAGTACGTCGGTTACTATGTAATCTAAGCCATGAAATATTGAACCAAGTTACCTAATTTTTTAACTAATCTCAATTTGTAAAGACTTATACAAGAAAACGACATGACAGGTTTAATCTGATACAACACAGTTCTACTCACTTTTTAATTTCTCTAAACAAAATTAGTATATATATATATATATATATATATATATATATATATATATATATATATATATATATATATATATATATATATATATATATATATTTATATAAATCGGAACGTCCACATTTAATTACCTACTTTGACAAAAGTCAGGTTTCATGAACGTTTTCCGTTTAAACCAAGAATTAGCCCTTCATTGTGTATCAAAAATTGTAAACGAAAACCCTTCCGCTATGTTTATTATTATGGTAATCTTGCTATAATATACCACAAACAAACACAACACATCTTCAATACAAATTCTGATGTTTTTCGAACAGTATGCATGTGCAGCATGAATCCAAGAATATAGAAATAACTTTATGGCACAGCCAGTGCTACTTAAGCAGAGGGTTGCGTAAATCTACAATTAAGTTTTATTAAGATACAACGTTGCACCAACACAAAGTAAGAACATAAATGTTCTCACAATATTAGCAGACTGTTTGGTTGGTTTGGAATCAAAGACTCTACCACAAGGCGCAAACAGACGCAACCGGGCTAGGCTGATCCTTTTCTAAAGCTTCACCTCTTGATTGCGAGTCCCACGCTCTACCATCTATGCCACCGCCCCGTTATATTAAATTGTGATGGCAGACAGGGTTGATGAAGTCTGGTACATTTCTGTGACAGTCATAGCTTCATCGCCTAGGGGTATGGTAAAAGTACCATTTAATGGTACTGATGGTAGAACGTTGCCCACTGTGCTGTTGGTGTGAACGAATATTCTTCACATGAGAGACATCCATAGACATGGACCCTCATCAAAACTTGATATATGCACATTTCAAGCACAGTCAACTCTGCGTCCGGTGTATATGGCGCACAACTGGATTTTTCGCATCTATTTTATGTAAGTAAAACACTTAAGATGTGTTAGTTCCAGTCTCACATAACATATTTTGTGTCAAAATGAGACGGTACTAGCAATTGGTCTTTCTGACATAACAAAAAAGATCGTGGCACATTCAGAATCATACACAGTATAGTGGTGTGGAAATTGCGTTTGAATGTATTAAACAACAACATAATCACAATAAAGTTTGAGAAAAGGAAGTTTGTCACATGCGAGACAAGTTGCTGCTAGAAAGAGTAAAACCTCGCTACTAAATCCCGTATGTACAGTTCTGTTGCACTAGATTATACATCCTAAGCAATGCATTCGTTACTGGATTTATCTCCTTTACAAAAACCTAATACAACAATACATGGATCAACATTTTCATGGAAAGTACAGTTTTTGGAAAGGATATGTCATTAGATGGTATCAAGAGAAGTTTTAAAAGATTCATCATGCCGTAAGTACTGGCGTTTAAGACGATTCAAACAGTAAGCATCCAAGATACTGATCTTCTGTTGCATATTGCTCTTGCAGATCATGGTCTATATTATTTCGTCAAGTTATTACTCCTACCAAAGTGCTCAGACCCAGATAAACGGTGCCTATTTTCTTCACACGGTTAATTCCTCGTAAATATATTTAAAAGAGTACTTAAGATTGGTACCCCTTCTTCACTAAATACTTGAGATGTTTAGCATATTCAAATGGCTCCATTATCACTGATTTGTCGGCAATGCACCTGTAGACGACTGCATCGGCTTCCACTGTTAAGTGTAGATGGCAGCGTCTACCCTGAACTTAGGCTAAAGGAGACAACACGTTTAAGCTTTTACAGGGCTCTAAGGCCACTAAGATGGTAAAGTTAGTCATCAATAATGCAGAAAGAAGATAAGATATATATATAGGATATAGGTTCTTTGGTCTAGTGAAAATGACATTGTCCACAAAGCGACCGTGGAGGTTCTTCCTATACACCAACCCATCTGCAAATGAACTTCACAAGACATTCGATTAAAGATACTTTTATTATACGAATTTGTACAGCGACTTCCGGTATGGAAGTATGACATAGCACATAATCATGATCTTTTTGCACTGTTGCAGCAATGTTCTCTTTCTCCTACATTTTGCCATCGTTGTTATTTACCGATGTTATTTCACATGTATATATTTGCAAAATAATGAAATTCGGGGAAATTCACTGCCATTCGACCATTCACATCCCTAACTTAATAGCACCCACGCAAGAAACCTCTTAGAAGAAATAGTGCAAGATATCAGGATAGTCTAATTCCATCTCACAAATACGTCCTAGATAACAAAAGGTGAACTCTCATTCAAATATGATCCGGAAAGAACAGACATACAAACTGTTCCTTACAATATCCCATAATTTTATAGAACTATCCTGAAGAATAAACTCAAACAAGCTGAAATAGTGGACCATGGCGGAAAACGGTTGACAAGTATGACAGAAACATAAAATGCAAAAAGAAACTTCTCAAATTCATTGTGCATGGCGAGATATCTGACAATCAAAAGCGAAGGAAACATTGAAAATATCGCACTACAATTGACACTCATTCTGTGAACTAAGTTATGAGTTGATCAAACATGCTGTTACATGTGATGCCTACGTTATGCTGAGGATATTGTCGCTTTTTTAATTTTTGCACTATCAATTTGACTTCAAAAATTATAACTTGTGGAAACTAATAAATTTGAATATGATTGAAGAAGTTATTAATATAATTAGTAAAACATAATATTTAAAAGGAAATATATATCAATTTGGGAGAACCAAATATGAAACAGATGTAACAAAATAATCACAACGGAACAAATTATTAATTTGAGGATCGAAGTGATAGTTGGAGAGAAATAAACGTTTTCATAAGTAAATTAAATGTTATTTTTTAGAGAATTAATATTAACGAGATAATTACTTATTTATTTGAGAAATGGCACGATAATTTGGGGAAGGTATGTTAAATTGATGGAACAAGGTATTAACTTGACGGAATCAAATAATAATGTGGGAGAAAAAAACAATATATATATATATATATATATATATATATATATATATATATATATATATATATATATATATATATATATATATATATAAAGAATACAAATCATATGGCGAATAACAACTCTCTCAAGCGTACTGGATCCACCAAGGGATCACGTTTGTCAGGGATTAATTAAAATAGATGCAATAAACTGACGACGAACAGTACGAAACTAGTAACTAACTAGCCTAAGCGCTTTCGACTCTTAATGAGTCTTTTTCAAAGGCAAATACAAAACATAGTTACGACAAACAAATAAACACAAAAACGTTGCGTTTGTAAACCTCTACATTTCTATCTTCACATGTGCTAAAACTATAAATACAACCAGCTTGTATAGACTAGTTGCGGAAACTGAAAACGTTGTATAATTCCCTAAAAGTCTACAAGCCAAAGCGACATCTATTTTTATTTTGTGTACATATGTAACGCAGATTATATCCCGGATATTTGGTTCTATACCGGTTATTCTTATAGTAAAAATTGAAGGATAAGAAGATTTAGAAAATGTTAAATTCTACTAGTGCATAGTTTTCATTTTCTAGTCTTCTTGGTTTAGACCGCTTGGTTTCAATGTTCTAAGGCGGCGTATCCAGTATGATTCCTTTTCCTTCCTGGTTTCGGAACTCCAGCTGTGGTTGTTGGCAATAGCGATAAGTATTATATCACTGAAAGTGTGGCCAGGGGAGGAGAAGTGTTCTGCGACCGGGCTTCTGTACAGCTTTTTTGTCATCCAATCAGATCTATGAAGGTTTATCCTTATGTGTAGCTTTTCAGTTTCTCCCACGTACTGAAGGCCACAGATTTTACATGTGATGAGATAAATCACATTCTCTGTTTTGCACGTTTTGTTTGGACCATGTATGTTTAGTTTTTCTTTAGTCACTGTGCTAGTGAATGTCTTGGTCTCTATCATATGTTGACAGGTTTTGCATCTTTTATCGCCACAGGGTCCAGATTGACTAGGTTGGTTTTGACTAGCGATTGTTGTTAGCTTGGCCCTGACTAGGATGTCCTTTAGGTTTTTTGGTCTCCGGTAAGCTACTACAGGTTTGTTCGGAAGTATTAGGTTTAGTATGTCTGACGATTGCACGGTTGGCCAGTGGTTTGCGATGATTTTACCTACGTTGGGATTGTCTGGGTGATAGGTCAGAATAAATGGTATCCTATCAACCTTTTCTTTCTGTCCATATCTGAGTAGGTCATCACGGTTTGTTTGTTTGGCCCTTTTGGATTGCCTCCGCAATCAGGTCTTTGTCGTAGCCTCGGTAAATTAAATGTTTAGCCAGCTCTTCAGACCTTTCTAGGAATCTTTCATCGTCGGAGCAAATTCTGCGTATCCTCAGTGCCTGGCTATATGGAATGTTCTTAATGCAGTGTTTTGGATGACAGCTGGTTGGGAGAAGATACTGGTGTTTGTCGGTTGGTTTCGAGTAGATGTCTGTGTGTAATTTGTTTTCCACCAGTCTGGTTGTTGTGTCCAGGAAAACATGGTTTGAGTTGGAAATTTCTGCCGTGAATTTTATTGAAGGATGGAAGTTGTTTGCCTTTGAAATGAAGTCATCCAGACTTTCTCTTCCATACTGCCACTTCATTTCTATATCATCGATAAAGCGTACCCACTGGTATGGTGTACGCTCAACCGATGCTAAGAGCTTTCCCTCAAGTTTTCCCATGAAAATGTTAGCATACGAAGGGGCCATTTTAGTACCCATTGCAGTTCCATTGATTTGTAGGTAGTTTTCTTCATTAAATTCAAAGCTGTTGAGTTTTAGGACAAGCTCCAGGAGTTGGATTAAGAAGTGTGTGGGTGGATTGTTTACAGTTCTTGTTTCCCATGCTTCGCTACATGCCTGTAACCCTTCGTTGTGCGGTATGTTGGTGTACAAAGATGTGACGTCTAAGGAAGCAAGTAATGTATCTGGCAGTAATGGTTCACTAGCTTTGCTTTTTATGAGATAATCCGTCGTGTCTTGAAGATATGATGGTAATTTGTGGACATGTGGTCTCATAAAATGATCTAAATATTCTGATATCCTTTCTGTGGGGTGCCCGTTACCTGAGATTATAGGTCTGCCAGGGTTTCCTTGTTTGTGGATTTTGGGTAGAAGATAAAATCTACCTGCTCTTGGGTTTTCTGGGCTTAAGTAGTTTTTGGTTTGCTGGTCTATGTGTCCGCTTTGGTACGCCTCGTCAATAACATTAGTGATGATTTTTGCATATTCCAGCGTTGGATCATGGTCCAGTTTTTGGTAGAACCTAGCGTCACTTAGTTGTCTACTTGCTTCACTAATGTAGTCTTCCCTATTCATAACGACAACAGCGGAACCCTTATCTGCAGGCTTAATTATTATGTCTGTTCTGCTTTTCAGTGAGTGCAGGGCATCTGTTTCTTCTTTTGTCAAATTAGAATATTTGTTAGTATGGTTGATATGTCTGGAAATATCGTTTTCAACCGAGTTGATAAAGGCTTCCAGATTCGGAATTGAACTTTTTGGTGGGGTCCAGTTACTTTTCTTTCTAAATGTGGGTTGGTCGCAGCTTATATTTTCCTTTGATTTGTTTGGTGGTTGCAAGGCAAAATGGGCTTTGAGTCTTAGTCGGCGGATGAATTCTTCGGTGTCATTCTTAAGCTTCCCTCTGTCGTATGTTTTAGGACGGGGACAGAAACTCAAACCTTTCGATAAAAGTTTTATTTCTGCATCAGTAAGTTCTAAATTGGAGATGTTGACTACTGTGTTAGTAACAGTTGCATTAGTGTTTGTTACAGAGTGCTTGCGATTCTTCCTTTTGCGCCGATTTTTCTTCTTACGGTTGTTTTTGGAAGAAATTTCGTCAATTGAAGTTTCTTCACAACAGTCCTTTGGTTGTAGATCATGACTTCTAAATTTTCTATCTCTGACTTTGTATAGTTTCGAAGAGAGTCTTTTTTCATCTTTATTTAATTTGGAGTAAAACGTTTTCAATTGTTCTTCTGTTGAGACGGAATTGAGCTGATGTTTTAGTTCTTCAATGGTTGCTGATTTGGCTAGATATTGATGATTTACGTTTCTACTAAGTAGGGCTGTGAGTTTCATGGAAGCGTCGTGAGTTATTTTATTCCATCTTTTGTTGAATCTGTTTGAACTCTTGCCAATAATTTGCGGTTTCACATGAATTTGAAGACCTTTAGTGACTGTATTTGTTTCGAGGAAATGATGCAAGAAAGTGCAATGATGCTTTAGGCGAATTAAAGCATCAGTTTCATTGCGTAAAGTTTTGAATGTTTTCTGTATTTGTTGAGACATCGTCTCCATTCTAAGAGATACGGCAACAATTTAAGTATAAGAAGGAAACAATGGAACGGATACAGTAGCACTACATAAATACAAGACAGAAAAGGGTGTTAGATCACACCAAAGGTAGATCGAGCCATACGAGGTAGGTAATATAAAGAATACAAATCATATGGCGAATAACAACCCTCTCAAGCGTACTGGATCCACCAAGGGATCACGTTTGTCAGGGATTAATTAAAATAGATGCAATAAACTGACGACGAACAGTACGAAACTAGTAACTAACTAGCCTAAGCGCTTTCGACTCTTAATGAGTCTTTTTCAAAGGCAAATACAAAACATAGTTACGACAAACAAATAAACACAAAAACGTTGCGTTTGTAAACCTCTACATTTCTATCTTCACATGTGCTAAAACTATAAATACAACCAGCTTGTATAGACTAGTTGCGGAAACTGAAAACGTTGTATAATTCCCTAAAAGTCTACAAGCCAAAGCGACATCTATTTTTATTTTGTGTACATATGTAACGCAGATTATATCCCGGATATTTGGTTCTATACCGGTTATTCTTATAGTAAAAATTGAAGGATAAGAAGATTTAGAAAATGTTAAATTCTACTAGTGCATAGTTTTCATTTTCTAGTCTTCTTGGTTTAGACCGCTTGGTTTCAATGTTCTAAGGCGGCGTATCCAGTATGATTCCTTTTCCTTCCTGGTTTCGGAACTCCAGCTGTGGTTGTTGGCAATAGTTCTTGCATCATTTCCTCGAAACAAATACAGTCACTAAAGGTCTTCAAATTCATGTGAAACCGCAAATTATTGGCAAGAGTTCAAACAGATTCAACAAAAGATGGAATAAAATAACTCACGACGCTTCCATGAAACTCACAGCCCTACTTAGTAAAAACGTAAATCATCAATATCTAGCCAAATCAGCAACCATTGAAGAACTAAAACATCAGCTCAATTCCGTCTCAACAGAAGAACAATTGAAAACGTTTTACTCCAAATTAAATAAAGATGAAAAAAGACTCTCTCGAAACTATACAAAGTCAGAGATAGAAAATTTAGAAGTCATGATCTACAACCAAAGGACTGTTGTGAAGAAACTTCAATTGACGAAATTTCTTCCAAAAACAACCGTAAGAAGAAAAATCGGCGCAAAAGGAAGAATCGCAAGCACTCTGTAACAAACACTAATGCAACTGTTGCTAACACAGTAGTCAACATCTCCAATTTAGAACTTACTGATGCAGAAATAAAACTTTTATCGAAAGGTTTGAGTTTCTGTCCCCGTCCTAAAACATACGACAGAGGGAAGCTTAAGAATGACACCGAAGAATTCATCCGCCGACTAAGACTCAAAGCCCATTTTGCCTTGCAACCACCAAACAAATCAAAGGAAAATATAAGCTGCGACCAACCCACATTTAGAAAGAAAAGTAACTGGACCCCACCAAAAAGTTCAATTCCGAATCTGGAAGCCTTTATCAACTCGGTTGAAAACGATATTTCCAGACATATCAACCATACTAACAAATATTCTAATTTGACAAAAGAAGAAACAGATGCCCTGCACTCACTGAAAAGCAGAACAGACATAATAATTAAGCCTGTAGATAAGGGTTCCGCTGTTGTCGTTATGAATAGGGAAGACTACATTAGTGAAGCAAGTAGACAACTAAGTGACGCTAGGTTCTACCAAAAACTGGACCATGATCCAACGCTGGAATATGCAAAAATCATCACTAATGTTATTGACGAGGCGTACCAAAGCGGACACATAGACCAGCAAACCAAAAACTACTTAAGCCCAGAAAACCCAAGAGCAGGTAGATTTTATCTTCTACCCAAAATCCACAAACAAGGAAACCCTGGCAGACCTATAATCTCAGGTAACGGGCACCCCACAGAAAGGATATCAGAATATTTAGATCATTTTATGAGACCACATGTCCACAAATTACCATCATATCTTCAAGACACGACGGATTATCTCATAAAAAGCAAAGCTAGTGAACCATTACTGCCAGATACATTACTTGCTTCCTTAGACGTCACATCTTTGTACACCAACATACCGCACAACGAAGGGTTACAGGCATGTAGCGAAGCATGGGAAACAAGAACTGTAAACAATCCACCCACACACTTCTTAATCCAACTCCTGGAACTTGTCCTAAAACTCAACAGCTTTGAATTTAATGAAGAAAACTACCTACAAATCAATGGAACTGCAATGGGTACTAAAATGGCCCCTTCGTATGCTAACATTTTCATGGGAAAACTTGAGGGAAAGCTCTTAGCATCGGTTGAGCGTACACCATACCAGTGGGTACGCTTTATCGATGATATAGAAATGAAGTGGCAGTATGGAAGAGAAAGTCTGGATGACTTCATTTCAAAGGCAAACAACTTCTATCCTTCAATAAAATTCACGGCAGAAATTTCCAACTCAAACCATGTTTTCCTGGACACAACAACCAGACTGGTGGAAAACAAATTACACACAGACATCTACTCGAAACCAACCGACAAACACCAGTGTCTTCTCCCAACCAGCTGTCATCCAAAACACTGCATTAAGAACATTCCATATAGCCAGGCACTGAGGATACGCAGAATTTGCTCCGACGATGAAAGATTCCTAGAAAGGTCTGAAGAGCTGGCTAAACATTTAATTTACCGAGGCTACGACAAAGACCTGATTGCGGAGGCAATCCAAAGGGCCAAACAAACAAACCGTGATGACCTACTCAGATATGGACAGAAAGAAAAGGTTGATAGGATACCATTTATTCTGACCTATCACCCAGACAATCCCAACGTAGGTAAAATCATCGCAAACCACTGGCCAACCGTGCAATCGTCAGACATACTAAACCTAATACTTCCGAACAAACCTGTAGTAGCTTACCGGAGACCAAAAAACCTAAAGGACATCCTAGTCAGGGCCAAGCTAACAACAATCGCTAGTCAAAACCAACCTAGTCAATCTGGACCCTGTGGCGATAAAAGATGCAAAACCTGTCAACATATGATAGAGACCAAGACATTCACTAGCACAGTGACTAAAGAAAAACTAAACATACATGGTCCAAACAAAACGTGCAAAACAGAGAATGTGATTTATCTCATCACATGTAAGATCTGTGGCCTTCAGTACGTGGGAGAAACTGAAAAGCTACACATAAGGATAAACCTTCATAGATCTGATTGGATGACAAAAAAGCTGTACAGAAGCCCGGTCGCAGAACACTTCTCCTCCCCTGGCCACACTTTCAGTGATATAATACTTATCGCTATTGCCAACAACCACAGCTGGAGTTCCGAAACCAGGAAGGAAAAGGAATCATACTGGATACGCCGCCTTAGAACATTGAAACCAAGCGGTCTAAACCAAGAAGACTAGAAAATGAAAACTATGCACTAGTAGAATTTAACATTTTCTAAATCTTCTTATCCTTCAATTTTTACTATAAGAATAACCGGTATAGAACCAAATATCCGGGATATAATCTGCGTTACATATGTACACAAAATAAAAATAGATGTCGCTTTGGCTTGTAGACTTTTAGGGAATTATACAACGTTTTCAGTTTCCGCAACTAGTCTATACAAGCTGGTTGTATTTATAGTTTTAGCACATGTGAAGATAGAAATGTAGAGGTTTACAAACGCAACGTTTTTGTGTTTATTTGTTTGTCGTAACTATGTTTTGTATTTGCCTTTGAAAAAGACTCATTAAGAGTCGAAAGCGCTTAGGCTAGTTAGTTACTAGTTTCGTACTGTTCGTCGTCAGTTTATTGCATCTATATATATATATATATATATATATATATATATATATATATATATATATATATATATATATATATATGTGTGTGTGTGTGTGTGTGTGTGTGTGTGTGTGTGTGTGTGTAATTCGTTTGAATGGAAGTCCACACATTAGTAATGTGTACCTAATATAGAACGGTCATATACATTCCAAACTATGTCACTCTTCAAGAAACAACAAATGTCTAACTAGAGACACATGTTATTTAGCTAATAAAAGGACTTAACATGAATAATAATGATAAATCCAACGTTATTGGAAATCTATGTTATCTCTCTCTCATATATATATATATATATATATATATATATATATATATATATATATATATATATATATATATATATATATATATATATATATATATATATGTAGCAATCTCTTTTCTGTGATATATATTGGAAGAGTACGTTCGTTCATAATCAACACGCGTCAGATCATGTTCTGTACATAACTTGCATAGACTATATGTAACAAAATCAATTTTGATGAGGGTCTATGGCTCTTTTATCGCGCGTTTCACGTTTCGCAATTTTTACACTGTGTAGGAGCGAATGTCTCTCATTAATTTATTTCAATTGTTCATTTACCCCAACCGCAGTGGAAATAGCACAGTGTCAAGATAAATGCCTTAGGATTTATTCAAAATAGCACGAATCAAATCATCAGCTAATACTATAAAACTATATTATTTTTAAAAAATATAATTGAATATTCTGAGTTCTCGTTCTTCAAGCAAACTATTTGAAAGACACCTGAATTTACATTGAAGAGGAATGGCAGAGGCTTATCGTTAGTGCTACTGAGTAGATAAAGCGATAATCGAAAGGATCTGGCACACATTGCGTCCTAAACTATGGCTGATTTATTCTCCGTTTAGATTGGAAAATAATAAATGAAACTTGCATTATTTGTTGTTGTTATTGTTGTTCTTAACACCATTTTGAAGCACACGATAAGCTGTTCATCGAGGCCAGTATTAATGGTGGAGGAATAAACCGGGAAATCACCGGAAAGAACCATCGACCCAGCCACTGGCAAGCATTTTAACATATCCGCATTCGCCGAAATCTAGACTCGAACCCACGCAGAAAGAGGTGAGATGGCAATTGGCCACTACCTCCTATTTGAAACTCGAATTTGTCAAATTAGGTAATAAGCTATGGAAATAAAGTATGTGTAAAATAAATTACATACAACAAAGAGTTTTGCAAGGCTGGCAACATATTAACTTCGATTTATTTCATTACTTGGGCGGCAGCGAGGGATCTTAAAGAACACAAGGTGTTTTTGTGGTGTAATCAGTATTTAGAGGTACATAACAAAACATCTGTTTACCTCTTTTCATATAAACTAGGATGAATATGTTAACAAGAAATTTGACTGAAAATTTAGTCATATTAGAATGTTGGATTCTAACTCTTTTATCCTTTATATAGCGTTATACTTTAGTTCTATTCTGTTGGTGGGAGAGGTATTTCTCACATGATTATGAAAGTAACAAGACCAGAATAGTCCATCTGTTTAAAATCAGCTATTTGTATTTATATAATGACATGCATTTATTATAATTTAGAAAAATCTCACTTCATTGCTCTCTTTTAATATTTTTTAATATTTATTTCTTTAAATATGTTTGTTGCTGTAGGTACACCTGCGTTTATGAATAAACGATAAATTGAAAACGGAAAAGAACGGTAAAGAAGACTTTGAAATCCATTATGGTAATTATTTCTTTCTATAGCTTAAATCAAATCTGAAATATACTGAAGCAACGTTTATTGTCTTCCGTGACAAGTAAACATTTATTGGAATGGATTAAGCAATGGAGAAATCACTCAAGCTTTGGATTCGCAGATTATCCGTTATATAATCCACAGCTGCAACGGGATTCCCGAATATTAGTTACCCTCTGAAAACTTTATACTTCTGGCAAAATTAGACACCATTTACTCAACTATAGAAGATTCTATACATCTCTTATATTTGCGTAAACATGATACAGCAATGTAATACGATTATGTATTGATCAGTGTTATATATATATATATATATATATATATATATATATATATATATATATATATATATATATATACATACATACTTTCCACCGCTCGCCAATGCAAAGATCCTCAAAAGTTGTTATTGTTGGGCTTAACGCAATATTTCAGCACACGATAGGCTATTCATGCCGGCCAGTATTAATGGTGGAGGAAGAAACCGGGAAATCACCGGAAATAACCACCAACCCACGAGAAGCTGCTGGCAAGCTTTCTCACATACCCACATTCGCCGAATCCTAGACTCGAACACCCGCAGACAGAGTTGAGATGGCAGTGATCCGTAACGGATAGCGCTTTAGACCCTTCGGCCACTCGGGGCCCCTCCTCAAAGGTAGGAAGGTTGAATTCGATACACAGCCAGTATGATAAAACAGCCATGTGACTAGCTCATGTACAACAATTTTGAACCAAAATCGATGAGATCAGTTTTGCATGGTCCCTCGGATATGTTATATTTCAAAACTGATTATTAAGATTATCAGTATTTTAGTACTAATTGTGTGTAATACAATTTCCTTAAATAGAACATGGATTCAGTACATGTTTATATTTAATTGCATCATGTTCTAAATACATTTGCGTCGGTGAATAGAGAAGTTGTGATCGAAACAAAGGACACCGATGAATCTAAATGTAGAACTAATTGCAATAATCTGCACTTATGCGTTTTGCCAGTTCATGTAGGATTTCGTCTACGACATGATTGTTTAAATAATACAATCTTTGTTTAAAAAACACGCCTAGAGTTATAAGCTAGCAGATAATGAGTGAACACTGGTCATACAAATATTAAAGTCTTTAAGTAGATGCGGCTCTTTAAACCGTATTGTTGAGTAACTTAACTATTATATTTGAAAGATAACATATCTGAAGGTCCACGCAAAACTGTTATCAATAATGGTAGCTAAAACTGCTAGACGTGAGCTGGACACGTGGTTGTTTTTTCGTACTATCTGTGTATCGTATTTGCCTTTAATACTGTTTAGGAGCTTTGCATTGGAAAGCAGTTATTTCTCATTAGCCTTAATAATTAGATATTTTATTAACTACAGGCTTGACAAACACGTGTCTCTAGTTGACATTTGCTCTTTCGCGAAGAGCACATTTCGGTCAATGTCAACGAATGTTCTGTTGCAGGTACACAATAGAAAATATGGCCTTCCATTTCAACGTATGACTGGTATATACAAAGCTCTGTTTTGACCTGGACATTAAAAGCAAGTAAGAAATATATGATTTGTAAGAAAGATTAGGATCGGTCTATTGAACATCATGCTCCCTGATCTAATTGACCTCATGCCGAGGCAAGTATATGCTGACGGTGCTTACGGTTGGGTGAATACTTAATATTCAGATTCAGTAAACAGAATAAAACATACAATGTCCGACAGAAATCATGGAATGACTGGATAAAGGTATAATCTTGAAAGCAAAACTAATGCAGGCGACTATGTAATTATTTAATTATTGAATGAATCAATTAAAAAATTTTGTCATGTTCTAAAATGTGGTAACTACTGGTTGGATGATGCTTTTAGTTTAGCTTACATGTAATGAATGTTTCTCTCACAAACTGATATATTGATGAAAATATCAGACGTATTCTATCTTTGGTTAACTTTATTCTGATCACAATGTGTATGTGTGTATTTGTAGATCCTTTGCATTCCTAACTATTACAATGTTCATCGAAGCAAGAGATCACCAATGTGTAAGGTCTTGATGTTATGCATGTCATACCTATTAACTCATAAAATGGGATGATGATCTATCCTGCATCTTAATGTCCCGTGCCAAGTATTTCTCCTTGCTTCTTTAGCTTAGGCTTCAGAACATATTTGTACTCTTTGATTTGACCAATTCTCATGAATGGTTAGTTTAATCATAAGGAACATCGCAGGTTGTTCTGACAGTCGTGGCTACTTAAAAAAAAACATATATGTGTAATGATTCTTCTTTTTTGAGAAACAGTTTAGTGCATCTGACCCTCACAGTTTAGTGAATCTTATTCAGAATATTGATTCAACGCTCAGGTGTTTCGATATTTATTTATCTAGATTTTATATCTACTAATGAATATAGATTATTTAGTAACGCCTTGATTAACAATTTATTCATTTATAACAATTTATATAAAAAGTCATCCTATGGGTTGGATTAAGACTTTACTACGTAATCAAGATTCATTAATAGATATGAACTCTAGATAAAGTCAACTTGTCACATGATGTGAGAAACATTGTGTTGTCTAAGACCATTTCGAATATATATAATATCCTCCGACAAATTTTAATAAATAATTAATCAAGACTTTACTAAACAATCTAGGTTCATTCATAGATAAATAGGCGTATCGCATAGATAAATAAAAGTATCGTGATAACTATTTTGTGTTCTAAGAATATCTCGCAAATTTATGTACGCACAGTTAGCACCATCTTGGTATGTTGGCAGAATATCTGCATCTGTCACAGCTTGTTAACATGAATAATCAAGATCTGTTGACATGGGCAAACGAAATTTAATAGGCATATTTATATTCATATGTTTATTACCCATTTAAATTCTCAGTCGATCAGAGTCCGTTCCTTGATGTTGAACGATTTTAGTGCTTTCCTTAACTGATCAAACTTCAGACAATATTTTTCGGCCTGTCTAGAAAATATTACACCGAGAGGGTATGTCATGAATGGTGTCTGATTATTTCTCCACTTTCTTAATTTATTTCATTGCATAGCATTATCTCTTTCGTGAGACTTATTGATTTGTAAGCAACCAGCAGTAAATACTGCCCTAATATCAATTAAACTTGTAGCCGGCATTCTTAAACACAATAAGACATAAGTTAGAATGGGATTTTTCAGATATAAGAAATCTAGCAGCAGGGTCAACCCTACAAAATTTTGCTCGTGTCCTTAACCTAATATAAGGGTTCCTACAGAGGCTGCAAAAAGGTCAATAACCCTAAACCAAATCTCTAACGTTTATATTACCGTATGGTTAATAAACCGCATGAGGTTAGCTCAGTTTTGTTATACTATTATTGACTTTTTTCCCTGACTTTATCGAACTATTTTTTTCGTTAAAGACTCGAGCAAAATTTTGTAGAGGTTCACCCTCCCTGATGCTCACAGTGTTATTCACATTACTATCGGGACTTTTAACAATAGATTTGGGCTTTTAAACAGACAGACAGACATATACACTTTATTAAGCTTAAAATATTTAGGTTTATGGCAAATATCATGCAGTTATGTAATGCGTACAGTTCATTAACGTAAATACTATTGATAGTCAAGGGGAACTAACCAAATATTTTATCCAGACCAATCTAGGATCGTATGTATAAATTAATATATAGTGCTTCGTTTCTTAAGTCAATTATATTTCCATCCTGATTTTTGAGTTTGAAATTCATTCTTGACAATAATGGATTATGTACACGCAAGTAGACTGGATTTATTGGCTCAGATACAATAAGCCACGCTGGGGGTGATTGAATACTTGACGAATATAATATGTATCCCTGCTCAGCCTGATTAGACTTAAATTCAGTGCAATAGTGGATGTTATATTAACAATATTAGGCGAGATGTGACGGCCTGTTCCATATGGATCATTATTATATTTGAGAATTGTTGGGGATGGAATTAATTTTTTTCCAGGAATTAAATATTCTTTTAAAGTGTTCATCAATAAGATCACTAACTGATCTTTTTAGCTCCTCGGAGTCAAATCCGGGTATTATAAATGTTGGTAGCTGTTCTTCTGTGATTCCGCAATATTTCAGAAATACTGTCTTAAATAATCGCTTATGACTTACACGCTGAATTAGGTCATCTTCATTAATGTCGATATTAATGCGCATAACACGGTGAACAGCAGGGAGGGTGAACCTCTACAAAATTTTGTTCGAGTCTTTAACGATAAAAATAGTTCGATAAAGTCAGGGAAAAAAAAATAATAGTATAACAAAACTGAGCTAACCTCATGCGGTTTATTAACCATACGGTAATATAAACGTTAGAGATTTGGTTTAGGGTTATTAAACTTTATTTCAGGCTCTGTAGGAACCCTTATATTAGGTAAAGGACACGAGCAAAATTTTGTACTGTTCACCCTCCCTGCTGCTAATCTTTAACTGATGACAATATACAATATATACGAACGGAGGATAATACAGACATATGAGACAATTCATCTTTTAATGATTGGGATATTTGACCTAAATGTATATATAAAATGTTATGTTTTGTATTGAAAACACAGCAAATGGTCTCGATTTTCAGACAGCAAACTTATTCAGTATTAAACAGTTACCTCAGTGTCCTGAATAATTTATACCAAGACTTTATACATGTACATTGAACTGTACTTATTATTCAATATGGACTCCCAAAAGTTTTACAATTTGTTCAGTTTCTGACGGCATAGTTTTAAGTTTAGCACGTGCATTATATTGTATGATTTACCTACAGTTAATGCTTGAAATATTTAGAGTTAGTTTGTATTTTGTTTACATTAATCTAGTTGATTATTTTTAAGGAATTAAGGTTGGAATTCATTAAGACACTGAGTTGGCTTTAGGATACTGAATAAGTCGCTCTCCCAATGTTTCCCATTTTCATTAATCAGGGTAATAAAGTCTGGAAAGAAAACAGACAGATTATTAAAGTTAACGCTGGTAGAAAGAAAACAATTTATATTAAAGAAAAACTATATAATTAATAATCGGTTAAATATCCAAGGAAATGAAACTACAATTAATGTACATGAATACAATAAGCGATCCTCATTTGTAACCGTTTATTTACATATACATATTTTCACATACACGAACAAATGTATATATATATATATATATATATATATATATTTTTATATATATATATATATATATATATATATATATATATATATATATATATATATTATTCACGCTTGTCCGGATTTTTACACTTCTAAGGCTTGCCATAGAGTGACTGAATACCCTCTATATCGTCCTTATGTAAAGATAGATTTGGGGTATACGAATAAAATGGGTACATTAGAGCCCCAGGAACGTTCGTGTGATCCAATCCTAGGGTATGGCCAAATTCATGTGCAGCGACAATAAACATTTCAGTTCCGCCTTCCTGACCCTTTGAGCTCAAAAACCAATCCTCCTCGTCATCGAAATGGACAACTCCACCAGTTGGTAAAGACGCATGTGCCAGGGTTCCAGCTGGAAACAAAATCATATTTAAAAACCATTATAAATACTCTATTGACTGTGAACTTTGCCCCCCCCCAAGGTCATGTATAACGAGTAGTTTTCAGGCATGGTATGGCAATGCTGCTGTTCATATTTTAATTTGAAAGTAAATGGTGGGGAAGCAACAAGTGTTCTTTACAGTTAGATGGTTAAACCCATACGCCGGAAACATTAAAATTGCGGATCTTCCAAATAATTTGCCCACTGAAAATCTACAATGGGTTCATCTAACGCACCATCGTCTATGTATGTACGCCTACCTATCCAACCAAGTTTCAAAGCGATACGTAACGATACGTCTGGATCACACCTGTATACTGTGGACAGGATCACTTACGTCTTAGTTATATGTCAATATTTTAATTTTCACTGAGAAACATTTTCACTCTTCAAATTATTAGAATACACTTTCGTTCCATCTTCCTATACATCCATCCGTCCATCTTTCTATCTTTTCACAAAGAATGCATTCATATATGCGAGAAGAAAATTACAGTATTCTAACATATTGTGGGTGTTAACCCCTTTTTAAATAATATTTCATTCAAACTGTAATATAGTCCACTCATTCAGCTGGCATGATTTCATGAGCTAGTGTTGTTGTTGTTGTTGGGTTTAACGCCATTTTTCAGCACACGATAGGCTATTCATGGCGGCCAGTATTAATAGTGGAGGAAAAAACTGGGAAATCACCGGAAAGAACCACCGACCCACGAGAAGCTACTGGCAAGCTTTCTCACCTATCCACATTCGCTGAATCCTAGACTCGAACCCACGCAGACAGAGGTGAGATGGCAGTGATCCGTAACGGACAGCACTTTAGACCACTCGGCCACTCGGGATCCCCCATGAGCCAGTGTGAAAGGGTTATACTAAACTAAATAAAATTTGCCAATGTCAGGATGTATATACAAGCCAAGGTGTATGCTTACGAGAAGATGTGCATGCATCATATGTCCAACTTAAAGATATGAAACACAAGATCATTAAAGTGTTCGGGCTATCTCTCTATCAGAGAGAGAGAGAGAGAGAGAGAGAGAGAGAGAGAGAAAGAGACAGACAGACAGACAGAGAGACAGACAGAGAGAGACAGACAGACAGAGAGACAGACAAAGAGACAGACAGACATAGAGAATATACGTGATATGCATATATTCAAATAGAGTGTGATTTACAAGGTCCGTCAAATGGTTGTCCATCGCCATGCGCTCCAGCAAAAAAGTTAATAACTATGTCAGCTGAGACCTTTTTACTTTTCACATAATTGAACTTCAGATTAGTTTCATTCGCCCAGATGTCTAAAGCTCTTGCCATAGTTTTTCTGAAATTAAGATTAAAATATAATGACAAAACATGTAATAATAACAATAACAAAGGTTAAAAAGGATCAATATGATGTTATATTATTTAATTTATAATTCATAAAACGAACGTAATATGGTCCAGTTGTTTTAAATACTAATTTAAAGTACTTCTGTTATAATTGTTGTTATGTTACTACTATTGTCATAATGATTTATAATGGCACACATAATGCTATATCCATACATATTAAAAAACTCAGACAGGGAAATGTTACTCCAAGTTTATTTTCACCAACTAGAAATCAAATTTTTGATATTCAGTATCATTTCGAGTTTTAGAATACCTATTGATCGACTACTTTCGTTTCTCCTTGCTCAAATGTTTGTCTATTTTAGTAGGCAACGCCTACTAAACTGTAAAACCAAATTGTAAACCGGATAATGCTACCTTTTTAATTGGTAGACAAATGACATATAAAGTACAAACATTACTTAGCTATCTAGAAATCCAAAGTTTGGAAAACTATATATTTATAAACTTCGTTAAAATTCTTTCTCAAAAGGCTAAAAGTGGATGTCTAATTGATGCTGGCAGGAAATTTGCTTTTAAATTATCTGAAATACATGAGTTAACAGCATACGAGCATCAGGTAGATTTAAAAAAGTGAATTGTCAGGTCCGCTGAACTTTAATTTAATTAAAATCGAAAATTAGGTGTTTATCAAGTCAATCTGCCGGTTAAGGACAATTTCTTTGCTTACATTGTTGAATGTGAATATCATATGTTCGTCATATTATACGGTATTTTTTAATCTATTTTTAGTCATGCTCTACATGCTATACATAATTCAGAACTAAAATTCAAAATTTAAAATTGATATACACGTACCTTTGTTCGGCTTTTGTTAAAGCCGTAGTCGTAGCGTATGTTTCCATCTTCCAAGATAATTTATTTTTCGGCCATGGATAAACTGCGAGAAAAAGTAAACATGGTTTTGGTAGTACTCAATAGTCTTTCTAAAAGGAGTTAAAATCTTTTGACAAAAATAACAAGTTCCCTGGCGGCCTAATTTTCTAAATCACTGCCTTCTCACCTTTATGGGTTCGAGTCTCGAACTTGGTTAGTTTGGATATGCCATAAATCTTCTAGTAGATTCTCGTGCATCGGTGTGTGTATGTCTCTGTGTGTGTATGTCTGTGTGTGTATGTCTGTGTGTGTGTGTATATCTGTATGTGTGTCAGTTGTGTGTGTGTGTGTGTGATTTCGGTTTTAAGTTGTTTAGCACTGGGCATCATGAGGCAGATTTGTTGCATCATTAGTTAATAAATTTAAAAATTTAGCCCAGTCAGTAAAAGCGTTATGATATTTCAATCACAGTATTTAAACAAAACGAACGAGTCACTACTTTGCAATAGCAGTCAGAACTTTGAAAGCTTAAGCAATAAATACATAAAGTTAAATACAGCAAAATGTGTTTAAAGGGTCAGCACGTTTACTGGAAACGACATCTTAAAGTACGACGCTTTCACGATCTCGACACAAAAATTTATACGACATAAATATGCATTACATTGAAAGCCCGTGTTTTATTTTATGTATTAAATGTAGTATGTAGTCTAAATTGCTTTATACAATCTCAACACCTGAATGGAAGTTATTTTGTATTTCTATGGGTGGAATAGTTTACTTAAAAGTACTGAATAATCAATGTCAATGTCGGCTGTCTTTTTAGTTGAAATATATCATTGTCATTGGTTTATGTTTAAATTTATTATACAATTCCAAAGTCCTGAGTAAAGTATTTATATGCTAGTTTACTTATTTGTTATATATTCATTTAATTTTCACTTGAGTTTATGAAAATGTCATTTAAATAACAGTTTTAATTGCAGTGTTCACAGACCAGTTACAAATTTCTGACCATTTTTAAATTACTAATACATTTCATTTTTACATTTATATTTTTTAAAAGCTAAAACAATTTATTTCCATAAGCGTGATTTTTTTGAACTTCATTAAAAAATTTATGAATTTGTTATCTTAAAAAAATAAAATTATACATTTATTAGATATTAACTATGTTTATAAACATGTTTAGAAAGAAACAAAAAAGTAAAACATGTTGCATAGGTCACGTTAGTACCTAATTAAGAAAGGTTTGACTATAAGAATTAAGAAAGGTTTGACTATACTTTTATTGTATATCACCTACCAGCGACATAGTTCTTATTATTGTCTTGAAAACCACAGCGGGTACGCCTCATTGAACTTAGGGTTTCGCTGTTAAGCTCACCCGTAATTTTCAAATTGGCCATCTGTTGAAACAGGCTTGAAAATAAAATGATTAATATAATAATGACGAGGAAAGTACGACGACAAATGTGATGATCAATGCAATGCAAATAATAATAATAAAAAAAAAAATAATAATAATAATAATATTGATAATAATAATAATAATAATAATAATAATAATAATAATAATAATAATAATAATAATAATAATAATAATAATATTGATAATAATAATAATAATAATAATAATAATAATAATAATAATAATAATAATAATAATAACGATTAAAAAGGTATGACATTTATCATCAAATGAAAGATATATCTATAAATGCATATATTGCACATCATAAGAATTTACCGTTTTCTAGGCAAATACCAGAAGAGATTTGTTCAAATTTATTTTTTCATCGATAACTTTCAACAACAATTAATGTTCGTCATACTAGTAACCTTTACATTTAGGATCGTTGAATAACACAGCAATCTTTCGTAAAAGAACGAAGGCATAAATAGGCAAATTTATATTAAATGGAAAAAATATCTTATCTCTTAGCTAATCGCACGCGGGAGAGCTCGCTCGCGCAAGTGTGTGTGTGTGTGTGTGTGTGTGTGTGTGTGTGTGAACATAACTAACCGTACTGCCTGTGAAAGTGTTTTAGGTGGAACATTGGTAGTTGAAACCTTCTTGCTTAGATAATTGTATCGTTTGAGATATTCCTGTAAGAAGTAAGATATTTCTAATTAAAATATTCGTCGTGACATGGCATGTTTCTCGATCATATGAACGCAAGCACTTCAGTATAATATTATATAGTGCTTCGCGTTGATGACCAAACCAACATGAGTTACAGCATACACCAAAATGGCGTTTAGGCAAGAATAGAAACCGGTTTTAAATTGTACCATTAGGCTGCTTACAAATAATAGTTACATATTTAAATTATATACACTTATGGATCACCTGTTGCCTTGAATATCAATGAAATAGATTATCTTCATTATTATCATTTTCATTCTAAATGACACTACAATCAGCACCTGTTAGCCTGAGAAATAACCTAATTGGAAGATACAGTAAATAAATTGAAATACCCACTTCACCAAGCATATTGTTGTATTCCTTAATTATCAATATACATATATACAGACACACAGGTTACCAATATTGTATACTTATCATAAGCTGAAATTCTTTGGCTGATTAATTTAAATTTTATTATTTCTTGCTCTCTAACTTTTTAACAAATAAAGTGCAATGACAAGATCTGAAAGACTTGCAGATTTATGAGAAAAAGTGCAAATAATTCGATGTATAATTTTAAAATGAACTACATTTTGATATAATTGCCTCGAAGGAAAAATTAGTTGTCGTTTTTCAGTTTTAGTGTCCTGTGATAAGGTAACCCTACCAGAGCTTTTTGAAGACATATCTGACAGAATATACTGTAGAT
This sequence comes from Potamilus streckersoni, assembly GCA_016746295.1. Lineage (NCBI taxonomy): Eukaryota > Metazoa > Mollusca > Bivalvia > Unionida > Unionidae > Potamilus > Potamilus streckersoni. Next base: position 39,738 of record JAEAOA010000726.1, read on the forward strand.
CACACATATGTTTCCTGATTAATGCCTTGAAAAGCAATAACAGTCAACTATAATATGAGGATTGATACACAATTGAGTATTTGGCCCAATACAAAGAATTAGCTGGAATGTTGAATAGCAAAATATTAGGGGACGCAATAATTCTATGTTTGCAACAAAAAACAACAAACAAACAATGCAAATAAATATAAATAGAAAAATAAACTTCAAATTGATCATTATGAAACGTTTTTACACCTCGATACTGCGTGAGACATACATTAGCATGAAACGCATTTGTATATAGGTTCCAACACAAAAATATGAATCATATTGCTTTAATTCAATGTATACCGTATCTGCAATTGTCGATTGACTGTGGTTGTGTTCTCTCTCTCTCTCTCTCTCTCTCTCTCTCTCTCTCTCTCTCTCTCTCTCTCTCTCTCTCTCTCTCTCTCTCTCTCTCTCTCTCTCTCTCTCTCTCTCTGACATACACACATTTATTTCTACCTCAACTACGAACTTCAAAATTGAAGTAACAATGGCTAAGAGTTTATTGGTCTGATGATAAATTTAAAGCAATGCAATTATCGAGCAATTTTTATAACCTAGTAGAAATACAAATTTCAAAAGAGTAAAAATAATATAAGTCATCTATATGACTCCTAATGTATAAATGTATTTAAAATAAACAAGGCTTGAAATTTTAACTTTCCTGAATTGTTTCCGCTGCAAATTGTACTAGAACAAGAGGCTGTAGACCGTAGTCACTGATATAAGTCACGGCTTTCTATACTCCATGACTTTGTTATCATACTTCAAGAAATCAAATGTATATGCGTGCGATCTCGTGGATTGTAATGTGTGAAAGTGACTAATAACCGACCATACAAGAGATCAAATCCCAGACACAAAGAAGATGGTGAAATAGAAATCCTCAAAATTTAAAGATTGCTACTATGGTTTCAACTACATTTCCTGTTACCAACCAATCGTCAAACCAACAGAAATAGTCCACAAGGGCGACAGAAAATTAATAAGCCTATGTCGCATGTTTAGATGCCAAAAGGAACACAGAGATGAAGCAACCAAATGTGGAACCAAAATCAATCAACCTATGTGTAAATATATTTCAAATACACGAATATTTCCAATGGCAATAATACCAATCCAATAACGTTTAACATTCATCAACATCTATAATCAATTATACCACTCTAACTGCAAAAGATCAGAAACAATAATTGAACCATAAACTAAAACAAGTATAACCAAATATCTTTCCAATCATACCAATCCCCAAAAGCAGAATATTTTCATATACTAAAATAGACAGAAACCATGACATAACTAGCTGCAAGTAAAACAAAAAATACTAACGTGTTCACGACTCTTGTCCCACACAAAAGAAAACGAACATCTGCTATATAGGGAAAAAAACAAAATCGTACAACATGCTGATTTTCACATATGGATTAGCATTAGATGATGATATGAATTTTCCTCTGTAAATTTACATTAATATTGAAATCAGTACAAATAATAACATTTATATGCATATGTAAATATACATACACCTATAGGCTACAAAACTGATAAAATAGAAAAGGAAATAATGTCAAACGTATTAATCAGTATAAATAAATATGTATGTAACCTGCTAATCAAATTGTGAAGCAGTTTTGAAATCAATAGTTTGTTTCCCCTAATATTTCAGAATTGATATATTTACATTACAATTTATCCAGGTTCATTTGGAGAGAAGTCCTGCAGATGACTGCTGGTGACAAATTGACTGCCTATTTATTTCCCTCAAGAACCATGAACATAGCGAGCACATGTTTCAAAACTTATTATTGAATAATTACTAAATTAAATTAAAAATGATATTTCTCTTTCTCTCTACATATACTGATATGACAATTTTCTACTTAAAATGTATACAAGACTCACGATAGCGTCGGCTTTTGTCAAGGTTTTTGCCTGAACAGGAGCACCATATCCAAGCGGGATTAAGATACACAATTCCACCAAAATAAAAATCATTATTCTGTGTTTCTCCATCTTCAGCTTGTCTAAAAGCACTGCAGTGTAAATTATTATTATTATTATTATTATTATTATTATTATTATTATTATTATTATTATTATTATTATTATTATTATTATTATTATTAATATTATTATTATTATTATTATTTATAAAATTATCATTACTACTGATACTACTACTTCTACGAACACAATTATTCATGTTGATACTACTATTTCTACTGATACTTTTTTATAGTCTCTAGGTCATTTCTGTTCGTAATTCTGCATTAAGGGCATTGGGTACAACGGCACATTTGGTAAAATGTATGTTGTCTTCGGACTGGAGGAAACCTTGGAGTCTAAAGAAAACGTTAAAGACTGGACATGCCAAGTCACTCTTATACGGACAAGAATGCTTCAAGCAATCAAATAGATGCACCATAGCGTATATTGTTGTTCTCTACAGACATTTTTTTTAAATTTTTATCTTATTTGCATTTATTTATTATTACTTTTAATATTATTTGTAATTGAAGATCAGATTGCCTCATTGCATGCAGACAACTTTGTAATCGGAAATTTCTGTGTTCTAATTAGTAGTTTCAAATGAGTATGCAATGGAGTACTGGTAACTTGTAATTAGAGTATAAGAGTTGCCAAAGTAACATAGACTATTGTCGATAGACGATGTCCCTCACCCTCGCTCCATCTTGCAATCAAAAATATATTTTATATAGGAAGAAAATCTTGTTATGTAGTGAGTTGTTTGTTTTGATGGAATATCGAGTTGTTCTGTAGTTGTTTTCTAACATAACATTTTTCTCATTTCTTGCTATGAGAAGGAACTTTACGCTGCTTAAGAGACGCCTAGGTTCATGATCAGAGAGTAAGAGAGAATAGAGGTCCTCTTAAGAATAAGGTGACACTTAGAATGGTACATCTTTGGGGTAGCTCTAGCAGCAAAATGTAGCGGAGATCGCTGTTAATATAGACAGACACTCTTCTCTGATCTTGGACTAGCAACTTATATATATATATATATATATATATATATATATATATATATATATATATATATATATATATATATATATATATATATATATTCTTAGTCATACAATACTTATTACAGCACATGTTGAATAATTTCTCTATGATCTACCACTTCATATGCTTGTAAAGTTTCCTGCATTTTAAAATGCGATACAAGTGATTAAATATTGATTCCAGCCTAAAACTCACTAATTACGACTGATGCTATAATCATTTCAAGGAGTAAATATTGCTTGAAGCCTAAAATGCAATAACTATGACTGATGCTATAATTATTTCAAGGAGTAAGTTTTCTTTCATTTAATTTAGAATAACAACCTGCAAATGATCTATAGACATAATACTGAATTATCTAAAGAATACTATTAAGTTTCTGAATTCGTACAAATGAACATAGAAACAATACAATATTTCATTACATTAGAGTAATAATATAAAAAGAAAACTCACACAAATAATGCAACCACATATTACAACAAAAAACTTTAAAAGTAAGTGATAGGAAATTCTCACCTGCAAATATAGACAGACACTCTTCTCTAATCTGGAACTAGCAACTGAAGATTCAGAGAGGCTCGGCATTTTTATATCCCGAGATTACGTGGCACATCTATACGTCCAAAACTGAGGGTTTTTCCTAATGAAGGCTAATCTCGTGAACCGATTACCTTTTTGTTTTGTGAAGTTTACATCATTTAATTATTGAAAAAAGGCTATTGTTTTTGTTACTAGCATAACATGGATTATTAATCGTATCATGGATTATGGCTAATTTTAATAAATAACTTTTGTTCCACTGTGGACTTGGATTACCAATCCTATCGTGGATTATTATTTTTGTAATAGTTCGAAAAGAAACGGGACCTGATTAGTTCGGCTGACTAATTAAGTGACAGTTGAAAAGAAAGCGATTAAATCATTTATTGTTATGTACTCTTGAACCAGAATATTGAAAAGAGGCTTCTAAAGTAAATCGGTTTTTATGTCATCTAAGCCATGAAATATTAAACCAAGTTATTAAGTTCTTAACTAATCTAAATTTGTAAAGGATTACACAAAAAGACATGACAGGTTTAATCCCATACAACACAGACCTACTCACTTTTTAATTTCTCTAACTAAAATTGATATCCATATATATATATATATATATATATATATATATATATATATATATATATATATATATATATATATATATATATATATATATATATCGGTACATCCACATTTAATTACCTACTTTGACAAAAGTCATGTTTCATGAACGTTTTCCATTTAAACTAAGAATTAGTCCTTCATCGTATAGTAAATATTGTAAACGAGAACCCTTCCGCTATGTTTCTTACTATGGTAAACTTGCTATAATATACACCTAACAAATACAACACATCTTCAATACAACTTCTGATGTTTTTAGAACAATATGCATGTGCTGCTTGAATCCAAAGTATATAGAAATAACCCTAACGTTTATGTCACAGTCAATGCTACTTAAGTAGAGGGTTGCGTAAATCTGCACTTAATTTTTATTACGATAGAACGTTGCACCAACACAAAGAAAAAAAATAAATGTTCTCACAATATTAGCAGCCTGTTTGGTTGGTTTGGAATCAAAGACTCTACCACAAGGCGCAAACAGACGCAACCGGGCTAGGCTGATCCTTTTCGAAAGCCTTACCTCTTGATTGCGAGTCTCACGCTCTACCATCTATGCCACCGCCCCGTTATTTTAAATTATGATGGCAGACAGGGTTAATGAAGTCTGATACATTTATGTGACAGTCATAGCTTAATCACCTAGGAGTATGGTAAAAGTTCCAATTAATGGTACTGATGGTAGAACATTGCCCACTGTGCGTTGGTGTGAACGAATATTCTTCACATGAGAGCCATCTATAGAGGTGGACCCTCATCAAAACTTGATATATGCACATTTCAAGCACAGTCAACTCTGCGTCCGGTGTATATGGCGCACAACTTGATTTTTCGCATCTATTTTATGTAAGTAAAACACTTAAGATGTGTTAGTTCCAGTCTCACATAACATATTTTGTGTCAAAATGAGACGGTACTAGCAATTGGTCTTTTTGACATAACAAAAAAGATCTTGGCACATTCAGTATCATACACAGTATAGTGGTGTGGAAATTGCGTTTGAATGTCTTTAAAGACAACATAGTCACAATAAAATTTGAGAAAAGGAAGTTTGTCACATACGAGACAAGTTGCCGCCAGAAAGAGTAAAACCTCGCTACTAAATCCCGTATGTACAGTTCTGTTGTACTAGATTATACATCCTAAACAATGCATTCGATACTGGATTTATCTCCTTTACAAAAAAACTAATACAACAATACACGGATCAACAATGTCATGGAAAGTACAGTTTTTGGAAAGGATATGTCATTAGATGGTATCAAGAGAAGTTTTAAAAGATTCATCATGCCGTAAGTACTGGCGTTTAAGACGATTCAAACAGTAAGCATCCAAGATACTGATCTTCTGTTGCATATTGCTCTTGCAGATCATGGTCTATGTTATTTCGTCAAGTTATTACTCCTACCACAGTACTCAGACCCAGATCTGCCGGCGTATCACCTAAGGGCGAGTATAAACGGTGCCTATTTTCATCACACGATTACTTCCACGTAAATATATTTAAAAGAGTGCTTAAGATTGGTACCCCTTCTTCACTAAATACTTGACATGCTTAGCACATTCAAATGGCTCCATTATCACTTTTTTGTCGGCAATGCACCTGTAGACGACTGTATCGGCTTCCACTGTTATGTGTAGATGGAAGCGTCTTCCCTGAATTTAGGCTAAAGGAGACAACACTTTTAAGCTTTTACCGGGCTCTGAGGCCCCTAAGATGGCAAAGTTAGACATCAATAATGCAGAAAGAAGACAAGATATATTGGTTCTTTGGTTCAGTGAAAATGACATTGTCCACAAAGAGACCGTCGAGGTTCATCGTATACAACAAGCCATCTGCAAATGAACTTCACTAGACATTCGATTAAAGATACTTTTATTATACGATTTTGTACAGCGACTTCCGGTATGGAAGTATGACATAGCACATAATCATGATCTTTTTGCACAGTTGCAGCAATGTTCCCTTTCTCCGACATTTTGCCATCGTTGTTATTTACCCATGTTACATTACATGCATATATTTGCAATTTATGAAATTCGGGGACATTCACTGTCATTCGACGAAAAACACATCCCTAAAGTCTGAGCACCGACGCAAGAAACCTCTTACTACAAATAGTGCAAGATATCAGGATAGTATAATTCCATCTCACAAATACGTCCCAGATAACAAAAGGTGAACTCTCATCCAAATATGATCCGGAAAGAACAGACATACAAAACTGTTCCTTACAATGTCCCATAATTTTACAGAACTATCCTGAAGAATAAACTCAAACAAGCTGAAATAGTGGAACATGACGGAAAACGGTTGACAAGTATGACAGAAACATATAAAATGCACAATAAAACTTCTCAAATTCACCGTGAATGTCGAGATATCTGAGAATTAAAAGCGATGGAAACATTGAAAATATCACACTACAATTGACACTCATTCTGTCAACTAAGTTATGAGCTGATCAAACATGCTGTTACATGTGATGCCTACGTTATGCTGAGGATATTGTCGCTTTTTTAATTTTTGCACTATTAATTTTACTGTACAAATTAATAACTTGTGAAAACTAATAAATTTGAAAATGATTGAAGAAATTATTAATATAATTAGTAAAGCATAATATTTATAAGGAAATAAATATCAATTTGGGAAAACCAAATATGAAACGGAAGTAATAAAATAATAATAACGGATCAAATTATTAATTTGAGGATCGAAGTGATAGTTGGAGAGAAATAAACGTTATTATAAGTAAAGGAAATGTTATTTTCAAAGAATTAATACTAACGAGATTATAACTTATCTATTTGAGAAACGAAACGATAATTTGGGGAAGGTATGTTAAATTGATGGAACAAGGTATTAACTTGATGGAACCAAATAATACTGTGGAAGAAAGAAACAAAAGATTTACATCACGTCGTCTCCGGGACGAAGCAAAACCTAGATATGTGACTATAATATCTTTGACGCTAAGATACGGATCATCCCTAAAAGATACGCAACTGGGCATAGCTTTGACAGAAGGCCATAGTACACAATTAATTTCACTATATTGTCTCTACTTTTTTTTCTCAGTACTGAACTTTCCATTGTGTGACAATCAATACAAATCATATGTTAATCTAAAATACCTTCAAAGCTGACTTTACGGTTTAGTTCTTGTCAAGGGTTGACCTGCATTTTTTGAGAGGCTGAATTGTAAACAAAACAACAGGCAACGGAACACATATTTCATTTCCGGATCATCACCATGACCTTATTGCTCAATGTGCGCTGTCGCCGAAATACACACAGACAACCACACCATAAGGTCACATTTTAAAGAATAAACAATTGCCTTTAAATCCTTACCAAGAATGCCAAAATCTGACTCTAGTATCACCACCAAACTTTGACAGGAAAACGTGATCTAAAAATAGACTGGGACTACATTAGTGGGTACTGAACCGGATTTTATTAATTATGTACTGATTCCTGAAAGGGTCAATGTTTTTGTCAAACTTTTATATTTGCATTTTATTTTGCATGCCACTACTATTTCAACTTCATGCATAAAGTCTTTTGAAATTTCCTTGCAAGCAAAACACGTGACAGCTATCAGAAAGTGTGTATTGCTGGTGTTCTATAGGGTGAAATTTGAGATCCAATTGTTCTTAAGAAACCAAAACTAAATTTGCTATATCTTCCTTAATTATAGGAATTTTTCAATGCAGTAAAAACCTAATTGTAATACTTGATAAGGCCTGTCTGAAAATAGTCTTGAAATTAAAAAGTATTGATACTTTAAATTTTAATGAAAATGTAAATGAATATATAAATTTTAAAAACTATTTATTTTACAAAAATTAAATTTTCATACAAGTTATGACATTCAGTTTGACAAATTTAAGGCAGAAAAGTTGATTAATAAATGGTGTTTAAAACAAATGGTAGTTTAGGTCTGTACAACTGATAATATTAATCCCAGAGGTACTGAAGCATGATAGCTCACAGTGATTTTGACAGCAAATTGCAATATGCCTATCCAGATGCATATAGGTGTACATATTAAAGAAACAATGACAGGTGCTATGTTTCACATTTGTTGTTTTAGGTACTTGGGCAGTCGTTTGTATAACTAATAGCCCACTCAAATTTAAAGTTTTGATGGGACCACTACCATGTTTTAACGGCAAATATGCATTCCATTTTTATGCCGATAACTACAAAAGTCAACAATGCAATATGAAAATACAGTTTCAGGGAAGTTCCACCTTACTGAAAAATGATGTGAATCTCTGTCATGAAGATCTAAGCCATGTCTTTGAGATGCTGTATATCAGTGTACTGATATGAACTCATCTTGGGCACTTATAGCAGCAGACTGCACATGTCCTTATGAGACCTTGCTATCACCATTGGACTACTGGAGAACTTCCAAAATGATACAACTCTAATACTTTGTTCCAGATACCAGGCTAGACCTGAAAAGATATAATTCTAAACAAAACAGAAAGATGTAGGCAAATGAAGTTAAAATGTGTTAGATATGGTGATTTCAAAATAACATTCAGGTTGCAAATAGGGTTAAAAAAAAGGTAAACTTGATAGAGTGACACTCAAAGATGTGAAGCAATGGGCATGTATTAAAGTGACAAATGCATCCTAAAAATAGATGAAGTTTCTACAAGCATATTTAGCCATTTACAGGTTAAATAACTAATCTGGTAGAGTATGTATCATAAAGTTTAAGGCAATGTTGGAACTGTGAGGTTTGATCATTGGTGCAAACATTGATACATACCAGTATAGTGGAAAGTCAAATGACAATGTACCAAATTAAAATTTATTACTATATGCAATCCTATTCATGAAGGAAAAACAATTTTAGATATTGCGAGTGAATATAGCAAATTGTGGCCACACAGATCAATTATAGGTACCAATAGATCCTATATCACCAACTAAATGTGAAATTTTCATCCCGAAACCTTGTAAACAAGGATGGATATTTGCATGTGTGGGACATATGCAATGTACTTGGTAACATCACATGTGCAAACATGATTCAAATAATCTGTTTGAACATTTTTATTCTATTTTAAAGAGTCTTGGCTACCAAGTTTTTAAGTTCAATGATTCAATGATTCAATGGAATCAGATATCAGCTGATGCTGCAATACCGCCCTCTGTCAAAGTACTAAATTGAAATGTGTTACCATACAGAGGCATATTCATGATGAAAATAACATCTTGGGATATTTTAAGTAAACACAGTCAAAACTGAGCCTTACAGATTCACTATAGGTACTATGTCAACCTAACAATATCAACTTTTGATTCCAGATATTACAAAATATATGCATATTTGTTTGTGTCAGCTATTTAATCATATTAGGATCAGTTGCAGAAAGTTATATTCAAATAATCTGTTTGAATATTACTTATGTAATCTTTAAAGTATCAGATAACAAATATTATTAGTCATTAATAATGCATAAAGCAAAATGGATCATGAGAATTCTCACAATATCATCTGGGCTACAATGCCACACTATATCAATCAACATCTTAAAGAAACTGAACAATAAAATAGAATGCATTCTGTGTTCAACTTACATCATTTTGCTGTTTTCTTACATGCAATGGTAAATATACCTGGGTTAAGTATATTTCCCCCCTCTGACCTGTATTTCGTTCTCTGACAGCTTAATATGATTTTGTCTTCATCTCTGTCTTCTCACTAAATACCCTATAACTATGTTTATAAACCATTACTGATAGCTATACAAGCAGATATGTGTTACTCAGGAAGTCACCCCATCATAAACACATAAATTAACTGTTTGAACCCCAAATAAATAGTTTCAATGACCTAAAGGTACAAAGTAATGTAGAATTTTGTCTTCATGTATTTTAAATGAGGATTTAATTTTGACTAATAAAGATATTTTCTCTGATCAAATTTGACAAATATCCATCATTTGAGCTTGTATGTGGTGAAGTAGTATATATATGCTGATATATTTTCATATCATTCCAAATAAATATTATATATGTGTATACTTGTTGGAAATTTTTTTATTTTTTAATTGTTTTTTTTTTAAATTTCATTTAAATTTTTAAAATTAAAATTATTTTTTATTTTTAATTTCATTTTTATATTTCGTAAGTCAATATACATAACCAATTAAAATTTCATGTGTATGTCATTAATAATAAAATTTTTTTATCAGTTTCAAATTTTCACTGACAGGCCATAGTACACAATTAATTTCACTATATTGTCTCTACATTTCTTTCTCAGTACTGAACTTTCAACTGTGTGACAATCAATACAAATGATATGTTAATCTAAAACACCTTCAAAGATGACTTTATGGTATAGTTCTTGTCAAGGGTTGACCTGCATTTTTTTGAGAGGCTGAATTGTAAACAAAACACCAGGCAACGGAACACAGATTTCACTTCTGGATCATCACCATGACCTTATTACTCAATGTGCACTGTCGCCGAAATACACACAGACAACCACACCATAAGCTCACATTTTAAAGAATAAACAATTGCCTTTAAATCCTTACCAAGAATGCCAAAATCTGACTCTAGTGTCACCACCAAACTTTGACAGGAAAAAGTGATCTAAAAATAGACTGGGACTACATTAGTGGGTACTGAACCGGATTTTATTAATTGTGTACTGATTCCAGAAACGTTTGGAGAGAAAGGTGGAATCAGTACACAATTAATAAAATCTGGTTCAGTACCCACGAATGTAGTCCCAGTCTATTTTTAGATCACTTTTTCCGGTCTAAATTTGGTGGTGATACTAGAGTTAGATTTTGGCATTCTTGGTAAGGATTTTTAGGCAATTGATTATTCTTTAAAATGTGAGCTTATGGTGTGGTTGTCTGTGTGTATTTCGGCGACAGTGCACATTGAGTAATAAGGTCATGGTGATGATCCAGAAGTGAAATCTGTGTTCCGTTGCCTGGTGTTTTGTTTACAATTCAGCCTCTCAAAAAAATGCAGGTCAACCCTTGACAAGAACTAAACCGTAAAGTCATCTTTGAAGGTATTTTAGATTAACGTATGATTTGTATTGATTGTCACACAGTGGAAAGTTCAGTACTGAGAAACAAATGTAGAGACCATATAGTAAAATTAATTGTGTACTATGGCCTGTCAGTAAAAACTTGAAACTGATATATATTTTTTATTATTAATGACCTATACATGAAATTTTAATATGTTATGTATAATGACTTTAAAAATATAAAAATGAAATTAAAAGTAAAAAAATAATTTTAATTTTAAAAATTTAAATGAAATTTAAAAAAACAATTTAAAAATAAAAAATTTCCACCAAGTATACACATATATAATATTTTTTGGGAATGATATTAAATGATATCAGCATATATATACTCCTACACCATATACAAGCTCAAATGATGGATATTTGTCAAATTGGATCAGAGAAAATATCTTTATTAGTCAAAATGAGACCCTCATTTAAAATACATGAAGACAAAATTCTATTTTGCTTTGTACCTTTAGGTCATTGAAACTATTTATTTGGGGTTCAAACAGTTAATTTATGTGTTTATGATGGGGTGACTTCCTGAGTAACACATATCTGCTTGTATAGCTATCAGTAATTGTTTATAACCATAGTTTTAGGGTATATAGTGAGAGGACAGAGATGAAGACTTTATACTAGAACCTGTTCAAGTTCTCTACAAAATCATATTAAGCTGTCAGAGACTGAAATACAGGTCAGAGGGGTAAAATATACTTTATCCAGGTATATTTACCATTGCATGTAAGAAAACAGCAAAATGATGTAAGTTGAACACAGAATGCATTCCATTTTATTATTTAGTTTCTTTAAGATGTTGATTGATGTAGTGTGACATTGCAGCCCAGATGATATTATGGGAATTCTCATGATCCATTTTGCTTTAAGCATTATTAATGACTGATAATATTTGTTATCTGACACTTTAAAGATTACATAAGTAATATTCAAACAGATTATTTGAATTTAACTTTCTACAACTGATCCTAACATGGTTACATAGCTGACACAAACAAATATGCATATATTTTGTAATGTTTGGAATCAATAGTTGACATTGTTAGGTTGACATGGTACCTATAGTGTATCTGTAAGGCTCAGTTTTGACTGTGTGCACTTAAAATATCCCAAGATGTTATTTTCATCATGAATATGCCTCTGTATGGTAACATATTTCAATTTAGTACTTTGACAGAGGGCGGTATTGCAGCATCAGCTGATATTTGATTCCATTGAATCATTGAATCATTGAACTTAATAACTTGCTAGCGAAGACTCTTAAAAATAGACTAAAAATGTTCAAACATATTATTTGAATCATGTTTGCACATGTGATTTTAACCAATACATTGCATATGTCCCACACATGCAAATATCCATCCTTGTTTACAAGGTTTCGGGATGAAAATTTCACATTTAGTTGATGATATAGGATCTATTGGTACCTATAGTTGATCTGTGTGGCCACATTTTGCTATATTCACTCACAATATCTAAAATTGTTTTTCCTTCATGAATAGGATTGCATATAGTAATAAATTTTAATTTGGTACATTGTCATTTGACTTTCCACTATACTGGTATGTATCAATGTTTGCACCAATGATCAAACCTCACCGTTCCAACACTGCCTTAAACTTTATGATACATACTCTACCTGATTAGTTATTTAACCTGTAAATGGCTAAATATGCTTGTAGAAACTTCATCTATTTTTAGGATGCATTTGTCACTTTAATACATGCCCATTGCTTCACATCTTTGAGTGTCACTCTATCAAGTTTACCTTTTTTAACCATACTTGCAACCTGAATGTTATTTTGAAATCACCATATCTAACACATTTTAACTTCATTTGCCTACATCTTCCTTTTTTTTAGAATTAAGTGAAACATGTTATATATTTTCAGGTCTAGTCTGGTATCTGGAGGACACACGGTACTAATTCAATGGAAGAACTGTGAACCAGTCTAAAAATGGGTGAAGAAATGATAGAGTATTTACGGGATTGGTTGTCCATAATTGGTTAATAATGAAAAGTAAAATTTTATTAAAAATATCTTTTGAAAGCTTATCCTACGTGCAATTTAAAAAAAATATAGACAAATTTCTATTGATGCAATTTTAGTATTTTTAAAGACTTGACTTAGGATTACTCAATAATGAAAGTAGCACTTGATTCGCTTGGTGCTGAATCAATAACATGGACTTCATGCATATGTAGGTCAAGAAAATGCCGCGGCTCATATGGTGTTCTCCACACAGAAGCTTGCACCAAGGATAGTTGTGCATGGAGAAATATATGTCTGATCATCAGTACCCAGAAATTTTAAGTTATTGAATTTTAAATATGATGGTGTTTCCATATGTTTACTATGGGAATTGAATTAGTACCGTGACTCCTATATGCAACCTATGCCATAATTGGAGCATGCTGTTTCCATGGTTACCACATGCATCCAGGGTATCATTTTGGTGGTTTTTGCATAAGACAATCATAATGGATTCATTTTATCATGGTTTGCATGTGATTTTAGAGAAAAATTCTATACAAAACACAGATGGGAAGGGTTGTATGCACTTTACAGGGTCAGTAGATAGCTCTGGCTATGGGAAAGAGAGACTTGTATGGCCTGATGACAAAATTTCATATGTTGATGCCCACAGATTGGCTTTTATGGTTAAATACTATTTATAATATGCAACAATTCCCCAAAAGGGAGTGGGGAAGAGATTTTAACTGTAAACAACTTATGTCACAATCACCTTTATATCAATATGATCATTTAACTTTAAAGAAATAATTCAGTAGATCAAAGCAGAGAGCATTGTAAAATGCAAGGACTGTGCATAAAACTGCACATGCCACATTGCCTCAACCTGTAAAAATATACTAAAATGGAGGGGGTTAATGGTAAGAATGTTCATATGTTGCTTGTTTTTTTTATTTTAGCCATAACACACATTAATTTGCCTTTGTTATAATTCTTTTCTTGATATTTCTCATAGTTTGTAAAGAAATGCTCTTTTCTCACATTTTTTTCTCTTATATACTGTACTTGCTTTATACATTTTATCTCTGAGATATATATACTGCTTGTTTTTCAGATTTTGTGCCACAGAACTGCACGCTGAAATTGGACAGCTTAGCCTGAGATGGACAGCACCATGAACCCTGCCATGGAAGTTTCTCTTAAAGATTATATTCTTTGGTAAGCTGCATTTTTTTTAATTTACTGATTCCACTGAGTGTTCTTGTTTAATTTTGTTTTTAACACTGTAGATTTACCTAGCTGATACTCAACATGCATGTGTAATGTACTATCCTCTCTCTCTCTCTCTCTCTCTCTCTCTCTCTCTCTCTCTCTCTCTCTCTCTCTCTCTCTCTCTCTCACACGCACACACACAATAGATATTTGCAGATCTGTTGATGTGAATATATGAAAAAGAGCTTCATATCAGAAATATGGTCTCAGATTTGAAACAAAAGCTATTTATATAGTCAACATTGCTCTGCACTAACTATAAAGTGATAGAATAGAACCATTTAGTTGTAAATTAGAGCTTGCAACTTGGTAAACAAATCAAGGTATGTTACCTCCCCTTTGACTGTAATTCAGTGATTGAAAGGTTTGTGTTGTTACTCTTTTTTCAATAGTGGAGTGTTTTATTCAGCTTTATATTGAAAAGTAAGTAATTTAACACTGCTTGATGTAGAAAGTTGTCACAATAATGATGTTGAGGCTTTTTCTTAACTTATTATGAGTTTTGGGTAAATGTAGATAAACAATGTATGTATTAGACAACTTTCATATGCAATCAATTCTATTACTTAAATTTACCAAGTAGTTTATGCAGCAATAAATTATATCAGGGTTTGAATATTGCATAGAAATATGGACTTAACCTGGCATCACAAACTTGTCCACATATTTATTCACCTCCAGCTTACTTCTTGACTTGGGCCGCAGCAGCTTGCACATAAGCTAGCTGTCTCCAACAGTAATATATGCATTATAGGAACTTTGCATAGCTTTTTCAAATCTGTCTATTGTTGTCCTTATGTAACACACCTCATGTGGCTTTGTCTTTTGGGTTGATGGACAATTTTTCCCTTTGTTGTGAGAAACTTAACCAGGCTGGAAGAAATGACTGTCTATTCTTTGCTTCCTTACCCTTTCCCATAGTTTTATAGTAAAAAGTAGCACTCAGTTATCTAATTCTTCAGTATAATAAAACTTTCTTTGCCTTTTATACCATCTTGTTAAGATTTGGGGGTGATAAATCAGATGTGTTGATAGTTTAATTAGTTTGGGACTGTCAGAATCTCTTGGTGTTTCATGGGTTGTGTATTTGTTTTAGTCACAGAAGGGCAATGACCTCTTATCATTTTGACCTCTCATGTGGCACACCTATTGGTTTTCTCTCAATGTGAGGAATACTGATGCATTGTATCTTATATCTGTGACAGTCAGAAAGAAAAGAAATGCAATTTTGAAATTTAAAACATTTAAAACTTGTCTAATAGCAAGTAAGAGATGAAAATACAATGTGTTATGTAATTTGATACCCTGTGATGTCATACTTGTTGATGTCAGCATGTTTGTGTTTTTTTTGTGTAGCATGCATGCCATAGAAAGATAATATGAAGATACTAAGGCAGAAAACAATTATTTTAATAACAAGAAAAATCCACAAATAAGTGTGATACAACACACCAACATGTAATGCGGATGCAATTTAACTATATACAGTGGTATCACATAAAATACCATTGCACTAATATCTTTGCACAAGCATGGCCAATTCTTTGTTTCAATCTTGTTTCAATGTCAGTAAGTAAAATACATGTCTTTCGAAAAAAATTAAATTTTGTTATAGGACACACGATACTAATTCAATGGAAGAACTGTGAACCAGTCTAAAAATGGGTGAAGAAATGATAGAGTATTTACGGGTTTGGTTGTCCATAATTGGTTAATAATGAAAAGTAAAATTTTATTAAAAATATCTTTTGAAAGCTTATCCTACGTGCAATTTAAAAAAAATATAGACAAATTTCTATTGATGCAATTTTAGTATTTTTAAAGACTTGACTTAGGATTACTCAATAATGAAAGTAGCACTTGATTCGCTTGGTGCTGAATCAATAACATGGACTTCATGCATATGTAGGTCAAGAAAATGCCGCGGCTCATATGGTGTTCTCCACACAGAAGCTTGCACCAAGGATAGTTGTGCATGGAGAAATATATGTCTGATCATCAGTACCCAGAAATTTTAAGTTATTGAATTTTAAATATGATGGTGTTTCCATATGTTTACTATGGGAATTGAATTAGTACCGTGACTCCTGGAACAAAGTATTGGAGTTGGATCAATTTGGAAGCTCTCCAGTAGTCCAATGGTAATAGCAATGTCTCATAAGGACATGTGCAGTGTGCTGCTATAAGTGACCAAGATGAGTTCATATCAGTACACTGACATACAGCATCTCAAAGACATGGCTTAGATCTTCATGAGAGAGATTCGCATCTTTTTTCAGTAAGATGAAACTGTATTTTCATATTGCATTGTTGACTTTTGTAGTTATCGGCATAAAAATGGAATGCATATTTGCTATAAAACATGGTAGTGGTCCCATCAAAACTTTAAATTTGAGTGGGCTATTAGTTATACAAACAACTGTCCAAGTACCTGAAACAATAAATGTGGAACATAGTACCTGTCATTGTTTCTTTAGTATGTACACCTATATGCATCTGGATAGGCATATTGCAATTTGCTGTCAAAATCACTGTGAGCTATCATGCTTCAGTACCCGTGGGATTAATATTATCAGTTGTACAGACCTAAACTATTATTTGTTTTAAAGACCATTCATTAATCAACATTGCTGCCTTAAATTTGTCAAACTGAATGTCATAACTTGTATGAAAATTTATTTTTTGTAAAATAAAAAGTTTTTAAAATTTATATATTTATTTAAATTTCCATTAAAATTTAATATATCAATAATTTTTAATTTCAAGACTATTTCCAGACAGGCCTTATCAAGTATTACAATTAGGTTTTTACTGCATTGAAAAATTCCTATAATTAAGGAAGATATAGCAAATTCAGTTTTGATTTTTTAAGAACAATTGGACCTCAAATTGCACCCTATAGAACACCAGCACTACACACTTTCTGACAGCTGTCACATGTCTTGCTTGCAAGGAAATTTCAAAAAACTTTATGTTGAAGTTGAAATAGTAGTGGCATGCAAAATAAAATGCAAATATAAAAGTTTGACAAAAACATTGACCCTTTCAGGAATCAGTACACAATTAATAAAATCCGGTTCAGTACCCACGAATGTAGTCCCAGTCTATTTTTAGATCACTTTTTCCGGTCTAAATTTGGTGGTGATACTAGAGTCAGATTTTGGCACTCTTGGTAAGGATTTTTAGGCAATTGATTATTCTTTAAAATGTGAGCTTATGGTGTGGTTGTCTGTGTGTATTTCGGTGACAGTGCACATTGAGTAATAAGGTCATGGTGATGATCCGGAAGTGAAATCTGTGTTCCGTTGCCTGGTGTTTTGTTTACAATTCAGCCTCTCAAAAAAAATGCAGGTCAACCCTTGACAAGAACTAAACCGTAAAGTCATCTTTGAAGGTATTTTAGATTAACATATGATTTGTATTGATTGTCACACAGTGGAAAGTTCAGTACTGAGAAACAAATGTAGAGACAATATAGTAAAATTAATTGTGTACTATGGCCAGGTAGGACAAGAAGAAGCAAGCAGACTGGATACAGCAGAAATTCAGAGCACCTAGCAACCCGCGTCTGTTGACATAGACTAATGTACATCAGAACGTCTTATGGAAAGGTATTACAATAGTATGTTACGTTGGGTCTAGACAGAGATGACAAAATATTGTGGAAGGGTTTTAATTTAATATAGGCACAACTCGGTAGAGAATATACACTTAAATGAGTGGCAAACATAAACGATACTAGAATTTGCAAATTAGGCTTACAAGAGGATTACGCACACATTACTTCGTTTCATGTCGATGGTTTACATCCGGATTGATTAGGTAATGCATTACAATGGAAGGGTATTGGGTCAGGATGGAGGTTAAAATAGTCTTGGTTTATTATAGACATTACGCAATAAAATATATTTTTTTTTATTTTAGGCTGGGCTGGGAAACAAAACTGATTCTAAATTTTGTCAAATTAGGTAATCAACTATCGAGGTAACGATTTTTTAGAAAAATCTTACATACAGAATATGGCAGGATCATACATTTTTAAACATGATATCACAATCTTTAGATTCCTTTAATGTTGGCGATTGAGAAATTTTCAAGTGGCAACTTGAAAGCCGGTGTTTTAAATAGAAGAAGAGAAGTCCCGTGTTTGTTGCTAAATACGGTAAATAGCATAAGTATTATCTATATGCTTGGGAAAAACCAATGGCTGGATCTGTAAAAAAGAAGTTTGATTGATAAAACATAAAATACTTGAATCTGATTGTTTTTATCTCTTCATTTTCTACATAGACAGATAGGCTTATTATTTAGATGACTGAAGACGCCTAACTAAAATTTAATTTGCTGAATATATTGGGGCTTTTATTGCTGTTTTAACAGTTTATTATTTTACTTACCTTGTATCATTTATTTTTTATTTTCATTTCCCTGGATTCTTAACCGCTTATCAATTACATAGTTTTACTTTAGAAAAACTAGTTCTCGCTGTAACGATGCTGCTTTCAACATGCTATCTTTTTTCTTTCAGGACTTTTATGCACTGGTTAGCACACCTAAAAATGAACCAAAAGTTTAATCGACTACATTGATGTAAACAAAATACAAACTAACTCTGATAAGTTTCTAGCATTAGCTATGGTTAAAACAACATGCAATATACAACACGTGCATATGTTAAAGCAATTCCGTTAGAAACTGAAGAAATTGTGATAATGCTAGGAGGTCATATTGAATACTAAATGGAGTTTAATGAATATGTATATATAACCTTGTTAGTAATCAAGACACTGAGTTGAATTTATAATGCTGAACAAGCTTGCTTTCCAAACGTTTTGAACAATTTGCTATTATTTCAATTCAATAAATAAAATTCTAGATATTTATGTAGGTCAGATATCCCAAGCATTAAATCTTCAACCTATGAGAATGAATTTTTAAGATTTGCAGAAATATTTCATTGAACCAGTTACACAATCGGTTTATAGAAAATTTAAATTACAGTTCATTGATACTTTTGGCAGTGGTAAAGACTATAATGCGGTATTTTTAATTATACCAACGCAAAAGCTTCTGCTTTCCTGTCACATCGAAGAGAATAGACAAACTAATGTATGTGTGGAACCTTTTTTTTTTTTTACTGTTTTGACTTATTGATCGCTTAATGCACTATCTTTTCTTTTCTACTTGCATTTACATATGCTTAACTTCCCTATCGGCATGCGTTTTATTCTGACATGTATTCTCCTATTGTTTAACCTATCAAAAGTTTTAATTACATCTGTACCTTTAGGGTTAACGTTACAAGATTTAACATGTGCTCTGTTTTATGTCCTATACAATAAATACACATTTAAATATTGCCGCTTTTAAATTGTCTTACTTACTTATTTTAAGTCCATCCGCTATGTAAACTATCTCACATGTATATTTTTTATCTTCTGTTTGTATGTCTTGTAAATTATGATTATTTAATGTTTACTTATATCTCAAAAATATCAGTAGAGCTATTGTTTCATTGTCTTTTAAGCATTCCGACTACAAAATTAATCGTATCTTTTTAGTGCAGTACTTACTGCTGGTTGAAGAAGAATCACTAAGTCTCAAGAACGAGATGACAAGAAATATGATTCGGTAGGAATAAATGAAGAAAGTGGAGAAATACGTGTACACCGTTCATGACATTCTTTCTCACTGCAACATATCTTAGACGAGCCGAAACATGCGAAAGATGAATCAGTATTCTGAGAGTCAGATGCACTAAAGTGATTCTCAAAATTATAGAATCATTACAAACACATATTTAAGTTGACATGTCTGTCACAACAACCTGCACGTTTGTATTTGCATTTACCCATCGAGCAGTTATAGACCAATAATACCTACTGCAATACGAGTAAATGGCCTTTAAAAAGGCAGGTTAGTTCATAGTTCCCCTTTATGATTTGATATGTATAACATGTAAAACATCATGACTTCACATCCATTTGTTGCTTCTATGAATATAGTAATAGTTGCGAATATCGGGGATATATATATATATATATATATATATATATATATATATATATATATATATATATATATATATATATATATATATATTATGACCAGGATCTACTCAACCAAAGATTGGATACAGCGTCTGATATTTTTGATCAATATAACAGTTGAATAGAGGACATTTCATCAACTACTACCTAAACCTAAAGCAGGACCCAGCAATTAGCTACAGTTTGGAACACGGGAAAGATCAATCGAGAAATCCGACGTTTAAATAATTACATAGTGTTATACATTTGCAAGATTATAAGTAGATCCAGCCATTCATTGATATCTATAGAACATAGTATGGCACATTATTTGCTGTTTAATGATGCATCATTCGTCAATATAAATTATTCACCCAACTGTAAGCATTTTAAATATTTCTATGCTACGGTAAAATATCAATCAGAACATATAAAGTCCACTAGACATATCTGTCTTAGAAATCACCTATATTTTACTTGCTTATTAAAGTCCATTTCAAACAATATATATATGACATGCGTTTGAATGGAAGTCCACACTTTGGCAATGTGTACCTACAATAGAACGGTCATATACATTCAAAAATATCACACTTCAAGAAACAACAAACGTCTAACAAGAGACTCATGTTTGCAAAGCCTGCCATTTACTTAGGTAATAAAAGGTATAAACATGAAGAATAACGATAAATCCAACATTATTGGCAATCTAAGATCATATATATATATATATATATATATATATATATATATATATATATATATATATATATATATATATATATATATGAGTAAAAATCTCTGTTCTGTGTTTTTTTATTGGAAGAGTACGTTCTTTCATAATCAACATGTGGTGCCAGATCATGTTCTGTACATAACTTGCATAGACTATATGTAAAAAAAAAAAACAATTTTAATTAGGCTATACGGCTCTTTTATCGCGCGTTTAACATTTCTCTATATTTTCGCTGTGTAGGGGCGAATGTCTCTCATTAATTTATTTCAATTGTTCATTTACCCCAACCACAGTGGAAATAGCACAGTGTCAAGATAAATGCCTTAGGATTTATTCAAAATAGCACGAATCGAATCACCAGCTAATACTATAAAACTATATTATTTTTAAAATATAATTGAACATTCTGAGTTTACGTTCTTCAAGCAAACTATTTGAAAGACACCTGAATTTACATTGAAGAGGAATCACAGAGGCTTATCGTTAGTGCTACTCAGTAGACAAAGCGATAACCGAAAGGATCTGGCACACATTGCGTCCTAAACAATGGATGATTTATTCTCCGTTTAGATTGGAAAATAATAAATGAAACTTGCATTATTTGTTGTTGTTGTTGTTGTTCTTAACACCATTTTGAAGCACACGATACATAGAGTACATAGAGTACATAGAGGCCAGTATCAATGGTGGAGGAATAAACCGGAAAATCACCGGAAAGAACCATCGACCCACTAAAAGCTACAGCCAAGCTTTCTTACATATCTGCATTCCCCGAAATCTAGACTCGAACCCACGCAGAAAGAGGTGAGATGACAATTGGCCACTACCTCCCCTTCGAAACTCCAATTTGTCAAATTAGGTAATCAGCTATGGAAATAAAGTATATGTAAAATAAATTACACACAACAAAGAGTTTCGCAAGGCTGGCAACATATTAACTTCGATTTATTTCATTACTTGGGCGGCAGCGAGGGATCTTGATGAACACAAGGTGTTTTTGTGGTGTAATCAGTATTTAGAGGTACATAACAAAACATCTGTTTACCTCTTTTCATATAAACTAGGATGAATATGTTAACAAGAAATTTGACTGAAAATTTAGTCATATTAGAATGTTGGATTCTAACTCTTTTATCCTTTATATAGCGTTATACTTTAGTTCTATTCTGTTGGTGGGAGAGGTATTTCTCACATGATTATGAAAGTAACAAGACCAGAATAGTCCATCTGTTTAAAATCAGCTATTTGTATTTATATAATAATATGATTTTATTATAATTTAGAAAAATATCACTTCATTGGTCTCTTTTAATATTTTTTTATTTTTATTTCTTTAAATATGTTTTTGCTGTATGTACGAATGAACGCTAAATTGAAAACGGAAAAGAACGGTAAAGAAGACTTTGAAATCCATTATGGTAATTATTTCTTTCTATAGCTTAAATCAAATCTGAAATATACTGAAGCAACGTTTATTGTCTTCCGTGACAAGTAAATCTTTATCGGAATGGATTACGCAATAGAGAAATCACTCAAGCTTTGCATTCGCATATTATCTGTTATTTAATCCAGAGCTGCAACGGGATTCCTAAATATTACTTACGCTCTGAAAACTTAATACGTCTGGCCGAATTAGACCCCATTCACTCGGCGGTAGAATATTCTATGCATCTCTTATATATGAGTAAATAGGATCCTGCAATGTAATGTGATTATCTCTGGCTTTGTTATTCCATATATATATATATATATATATATATATATATATATATATATATATATATATATATATATATATATATATATATATATATATATATATATATATCAGTGAAATATATACTTTCAACCGCTCGCCAATGTAAAGATCCTCAAAAATACGAAGGTTCAGTACGATACACAGCCAGTATGATAAAACAGCCATATGACTAGCTCATATACAACAATTTTGAACTAAAATTGATGATATCAGTTTTGCATGGTCCCTCGGATATGTTATCTTTCAAAAATAATTATTAAGATGATCAGTATTTTAGTAATAACTGTGTGTAATACAATTTCCTTAAATAGGATATAGATTCAGTACATGCTTATATTTAATTGCATCATGTTCTAAATATATTTGCGTCAATGAATAGAGAAGTTATAATCGAAACCAAGGACACCGATGAATCTAAATGAGAGAGAATATACGTAAAATGCGTATATTCGAATAGAGTGAGATTTACAGAGCCGCTTTTACTTTGCGCATAATTGAACTTCAGATTGGTTTTATTCGCCTAGATGTCTTAAGCTCTTGCCATAGCGTCCCTGAAATTAAATTAAAATATAATGACAAAACATGTAATAATAGCAATAACAAAGGTTAAAATATGGATCAAGACGATGTTATGTTATTTTATTCATAACACATAAAACGAACGTAATATGGTCCAGTTGTTTTAAATACTAATTTAAAATACTTCTGTTACAATTGTTAATCTGTTACTACTATTGTCATAATGATTTATAATGACACACATAATGCTATATCCATACATATTGAAAATATCAGACAGGGAAATGTTACTCCAAGTTTATATTCACCAACAAGAAATCAAAATTGTGATATTCAGTATCATTTCGAGTTTTAGAATACCTATTGATCGACTACTTTCGTTTTTGAATACCTATTGATCGACTACTTTCGTTTTAGAATACCTATTGATCGACTACTTTCGTTTAAGAATACCTATTGATCGACTACTTTCGTTTTAGAATACCTATTGATCGACTACTTTCGTTTTAGAATACCTATTGATCGACTACTTTCGTTTTAGAATACCTATTGATCGACTACTTTCGTTTTAGAATACCTATTGATTCACTATTTTCTTTTTTCCTTGCTCAAATACTTTGCTTATTGTAGTAGGCAACGCCTTCTAAACTGTAAATCCAAATTGTAAACCGGATGATGCTAACTTGTTAATGAGTAGACAAATGACATATTACTCACTCATAAAGTACAAAAAATACTTAGCTATCAAGAAATCCAAAGTTTGCCAAACTATATATTTATAAACCTCATTTAAAATTTTCTCAAAAGGTAAAAAGTAGATGTCTAATTGTTGCTGGCCGGACATTTGCATTTAAATTATCTAAATTATCTAAAACGGCATACGAGCATTAGGTGGTTTTAAGAAAAGTGTGAGCCTATGTAACTTTTAAGGTCCGCTGAACTTAAATTTAAAAACAAAACTTGGGTGTTTATGAGTCCATATGCCGGTTAGGGATTATTTCTTTGCTTGCATTTTTGGATGTGAATATCCTCTGTTCGTGATGAAAAACGGTACTTTTTAATCTACTTTTAGTCATGCTATGCATAATTCAGTATTGACATACGCGTACATTTGTTCGGTTTGTGTTAATTTTTAGTCGTAGCGTAGTTTTGCATCTTTCAAGATAATTTCAATTTCTTTTTCGGCCATGGTTTAACTGCGAGAAAAAGTAAACAGTTTTTTGATACTCAACTGTCTCTCTACAAAGAGTTAAAATCATTTGACAAGAATAATAAGTTCCCTGGCGGCCGAATTTTCTAAAACACTGCCTTCTCACCTTTGTGGGTTCGAGTCTAGAACTTGGTTAATTTGGATATGCCATAAAATTGCCAGTAGATTCGGTCGGGGTGTGTGTGTGTGTGTGTGTGTGTGTGTGTGTGTGTGCGTGTGTGTGTTTTCGGTTTTTAAGTCGTTTAGCACTGGGGCATCATGAGGTAGGCTTGTGGCATCATTAGTTAATAATTTTTTTTAATTTAGCCCAGTCAGTAAGTTTTATATTTCAATCACAGTATTAAAACGAAACGAGTGAGTCACTCCTTTGCATTAACAGACAGAACTTTGAAAGCTTACGAAATAAATAAATAAAGATATATACAGCAAAATCTGTTTAAAGGGTCACCACTTTTACTTGAAACCACATCTTAAACTACGACTCTTTCAAGATCTGGACACAAACACTTATATGACATAAATATATATTACATGGAAAACCCGTGTTTTATTTTATTTATTAAATGTAGTATGTAGTCGAAGTTGCTTTATATAATCTCAACACCTGAATGGAAGTAATTTTGTATTTTTATGGGTGAAATACTTCACTTAAAAGTACTGAATAATCAATGTCAATGTCAGCTGTCCTTCTAGTTGAAAAATGTCATTGTCATGATAATGATGGTTTATATTTAAATGTGTTATACATTTGAAACTACTGAATACATAATATATGTGTTAGTTTACTTATCTGTTATATATTCATTTTACTTTCTTTTGAGTTTATGAAAATATATCAGTTGAATAACATTTTTAATTGCAGTGTTCACGGTATTGCAGTAAACACAAAGTGACCTTTCGACGTAACGGATCAATTAAAAACTTCTGATGTTTTTGAAATTATTAATACATTTTACCTCTACAATTTGGCAGTGCCGCAATGAGTGTAAATAACCTATAGCTTTGAAAGCTAAAATAACTTATTTCCACAAGCATGAGTTTTTCGAACTTCATTAAAAAATTTATGAATCTGTTATCTTTCAATAATAGAATTATACATTTGTTAGACATTCACTATGCTTATCCCCTTGTTTAGAAAGAAAAGAAAGAAGAAAGGATAGCCTATTGTTTAGGTCACATTAGTAAATTGGCCCCTGACCAATTTCTTAACTTAACGCTATGGTGTGATTTTTTTTCAGCTATTAGTGTTTACTAATTAAAGATATGGATATATTTATGAACTAGGCCTTTTGTGCTTGTATTGATCTTGAAATTGATGTCAGGCATGTACACCTTCCGTAGTTAATCTGCAGTATGTTGATAGTGAAATACCAAAAGTTGGTTAGGAAGAAGAGCTAGCCTCCCATAGCAGTAAACACATGGGTTTGGAGAAAGTAGAATATCTCAAAAACGGTTTGGATGACAAATATTTTCAACTGCATCAGCATTTTTAGTACACATTTTTGCAGAAATGTCATCTAGGAAAAGGGCTTGTATTTGCACTGTGAGTACCACATGGTGTCAAAAATGACCTTCGGACATGAAAATATCTGGTATAAATTTTGGATTGGGGTGAATAAACTTCGTCTGCTATGAACTACCATTGACTTCTCACGTATATTGGATATTTTAATATAGGGAACAAAAAATATGGACCTTCTTGACCTCAATTGTGTATTTCATATTTTATGATTTTTTTTTGTACTAGGTCATTGATTGCGGCCTTAAATTTGTTCATAAAAACTTCTCCCTGCCTGTATTTGAGAAGTTAGATTGCGCTGAATCACATGTTATTAATACTGGAATAGTCCGAGTTTCCTCTTACTCTTGACACCCCAGTTTTGATATTTAGTTTTCTTAGGTTGGGGTGTAGGGTCAGAGTCTATTCCCTATCAAATTCTTGGAATTTGCCGACACCATTTGGTGTCGGCATAGGGTACTCGCTAACTATTTGGCCTAACAAAATTAAATGACCTTACATTGACCCATAATTACATTAAATCGATAGGGGAATCATTTGTCTTCTCAGAAATTACAAGCATAACACCGATTTTGTCTTTAATAGTTGTCAGACGAGACGTAACTACAGCGTTGATGAATTTTGACCTTGTTCGCACCATTTCCATTGCTAGTCACATGATTATCCAAATCTCGCAGCCGATATGCATAAACGTCACAGGTCAAATAGTCACGTGATATCAACAACAAAAAAAAAAAAAACGCGTTTGCCCATACCCCTTGTGGAAGACGGCAAATGTGTCAACACCATTAATAACTGATTTTATTACATCATTGTGTAGTTCTTTAATATTAAAATAGTATCCCTTTTCTTAAAGTATCTCATTGGCAAGAGCTTCCGTTTATTCGTCTTTATCTGCCATGTTGCAATATAGGTTTATGCACCAAACCTTCCATTCCAGTATTGCAGAAAGAAGACATAAACTCGAAAATATTGAATGAAAGTCACGTAATGTCTACAATAACACGACAAAACACGTATTATTCAACATATTAATTGGGATAACAGCAGCCCGAAACATGTCGCTTTCGCATCTTACTGGAAAGAGGCTGACTGATAACGCAGAAACTACATGTCAACGCACATACACACACACATACATACATACATACATACATACATACATACATACATACATACATACATACATACATACATACATACATACATACATACATACATACATACATACATACATACATACATACATACATACATACATACATACATACATACATACATACAGCTTTATGATGACATCTGGTCCAATTTCCCCCGATATTTATACACATATTGAGATCAATGAATAACTTCTAGGTCCTATGTAAAAGATATTCTAACCATAAAGTCTTGGCCTATTAACTTGATTTCTGTACCAAATTTTGCACTTTATAATAACAGAAAGATAAAGAGGCATTCGCTTAAACATGTGACAATTTTATTGAAGATAATTATCATTATAGTAGAATACAGAATTTTGCAACATTGGTGTAATCTTGATGGTCATAAGCACTGAATAATATTTAAACATTAAGTATCTTAATATTTTTCCTTGTTTTGAACTACAACCAAAACAGCCCATAACTTTATTGCCAGAAAATAAATCTGTCTTTAAATTTATCAATTTACAAAATCAACAAAAAGATCTGATTGGTTTATATTGCGGTTTTGAATTGTTTCTGAACTAACAAGTAATTACAGGGAGAATTAGCATGAAAATACTAACAATAAGATCAGCAAAATCTTATACTATTAGGATTTTGACTTTACCTAAATTACCTTTACCCTTCGGTGTCATGTCTATGTGATGTCCTGGCGTCCCGTGCCGTGCCTTGCCGTCCCCTCCCACTCTTTTTTGTATAGATTATTATGGATCACAAAGCACGAGCATTTTGACATAATTGGAAAATACAGAGGTCCTGCACACCTAAAGGGAAACTTAATTATAAATATCAAAAATATATTCCGTTATTTATTCATAAAAATTTATTTTAGTAACATTCTCCTCTGGGGGGGTTGCCTTATTTTAAAAAAAAATGATCAAAATACAAAAATACCAGTTTAATCAAGTTATGGCGAGAAATATTTCGTTTTAGTGAGAATATTATATTCGATAATCTGAAAAGGGAAAGAAACGCATTGAGATATTTATAAAAAAAAAACAAACATTTATTTATGCGTCAATCGCTATGTCAAATTTATATAGGTTTATGTGACGGTATATTTACAGAAACAATTAAAATATCTTATTTGGGGTAGACGGAATGATGGAATCAAAAAGTTATAGAAAATATATCTGATTATACGAAGATAGATTCACTTGAAAGATTTTATTATGTTGTTGTGGGTCTTAAAGACATTTTTCAGCACACGATAGACTATAAATGTCGGCCACTATTATTGGTGGAGGAAGAAATCGGGAAATCCACGGAAAGAACCACCGACTCACGAGAAGCTACTGGCAAGCTTTCTCACATATCCACATTCGCTGAATCTTAGACTCAAACCCACGTAGAAGAGGTGAGATGGCAGTGATCCGCAACCGAAAGCTCTTTAGACCACTGGGCCACTCAGGGCCCCGAAGATTTTATGAAGCATAAGTATTACCAGTCAACACGTTTGTCTTAAAAGCTAACTGAAATTAGGAATTAATGAAGTAAGTCTTTTGGTAAGTAAAGTAAAATACATTAGGGTTATGCTATATACTTTTTTAAGAATTCCTATCGATTTATATGAATAAAAACAAAGTAGATACAGCACAATATTCTATTGTATCGGGACTAGTGTTAAAAGTTTGACTGGCAGACCAAAAACATATAACGAGGAGAAGATCCTAAAAAAATAATAGATTAGAGAGAAGATTATGAAATTGGATAAATTTTAGATATATGTCTAGATCTTTAATCAAATTTTAACTACTTTTTTTAGAAAGTATTTCCTAGCACGAGAAAATTATTCAAAAGTTTTATCCATCACAAAGATATTAATAGATGACACAAAGGGAACAGCATCATTAGAACAAAAATACTTTCCAAATACAGAAAGATATGTTATTCACTTTTGTAAATAGGAATTGCATCTATATTTGTGAATAAAACAAAAAAGAATCATTGGATCATATATCTTTCGATCATGGCTAAATCCTTGAACAATATAATATACATATTTGAGAACAGGGTCAACTAACGGAAAAAAATCTTTTAAAGTTATGACGCAAGCGTTCGGCAAAGATGGAAAGTTTAAGAGGAAAAGGAATATCTTAATCAGCAATATTATTTACATCTTTGAGAACAGAGTCAGCTAATGGAAAGAATTCTTTTAAAGTTATGACTCATGCGTTCGGCAAAGATGGAAAGTTTAAGAGGAAAAGGAAAATTTAATTCAGCAACAATACCTCATTTGCAATAAGATAAGAGATGAAAATATGATATTAGGTGTAAGTAAAGAAAATGTATAACCAAAGGAACCTATGGTGGCTCTACGTTGCTAAGAGGAAGAAATTTTGCTACAACAATCTTCAAAACAAATATGGTTTAAAATGGAACGTGGACTGACTGAAACATTATCTTTGCATTAATGTTGACAACAACAATTTTACAACGATATTAAACAAAATATTCATTTTTACTCCATAGGCGATTACAAAATGATAATATTGTCAATGCTTTTGCCTTGCAATGGTTTTACGTTGTTTAGAGATGAGATGATCTCAGAAGCAAGATATCTGCTTTTGAGGTTTTAAAAGCGGCAAAAGGTAAGCAAGGGTACTAAGAGACATGTTAAACATTTGTAAAATTAGATAATAAATATTTTTATTATTTAGTCAAACTCTAAATCAGTTGGAAATTAATGAGACGCTTCAATCACGAGATATACAATGTCACAATAAATAATGGTGCCCTTTCACCGTATGATGATAAACGTTATTTAGTTGATAATGGTCAATTTGTCAAATGATCATTATTTTCTTAGGAATAAAAATATTGTATCTGTTTACTAACTGGTTAATATATTAACTAACTTATCAATCTCATGCTCTTTGTAATTAAACGGATATCCCATTCTCATTGAAAGCACGTTTCTTTTGTTTCAGCTGAACTGTTCTACTATATCTGTATAATTACGGCTGGTACTAGATCATATTCATTTAAAAAGTGTTTTCCAACTACTTATATCTTTTAAGTAAAAGATTATAATAAGCCTGGCATTTTCACGAAATATTTTTCTAGACAGATATACTTTAATATTATGGTCTATAAAGTTATTCTATATTACATAAAGCACAATACTAGCTTTATTAAATTGGTTGCTTTCTTGTTTACATAATCAAATTTGTTGTTTATACAAAAGAAAGTATTAGTTATATACTAATCAGTATGACCATTGCCCAATATATCACGAGCTGCCGTCTTTAACAAACATTGATCTAATATATCACGAGCTGCAGTCTTTAACAAATATCGATCTAATATATTGCGAGCTGCCGTTTATAACATTCATCAATCTAATATATCACGAGCTGCCGTCTTTAACAAACATCGATATAATATATCACGAGCTGCCGTCTTTAACAAACATCGATCTAATATATCACGAGCTGCCGTCTTTAATAAACATCGATATAATATATCACGAGCTGCCGTCTTTAACAAACATCGATCTAATATATCACGAGCTGCCGTCTTTAACAAACATCGATATAATATATCACGAGCTGCAGTCTCTAACAAATATCGATCTAATATATCGCGAGCTGCCGCTTATAATAATAAACAATCTAATATCTCACGAGCTGCCGTCTGTATCAAACATCGATCTAATGTATCACCAGCTGCCGTCTTTAACAACCATCAAATATATCGCCAGCTGCAGTCTTATTAATCCGTTTATGTCGTAAGTCTTATTGTGCACAAATATTTGATAGATATTTACAAAAAGAAGAAAATTTTAATATTCTGTTTCGATCGAATCTAGTGCAAATCATGCAATTATGATGCAATTTAGGCACATTTAATCACTATCGATGACGACTAACAAGCTTCGCCAGCCTTACAGGACTATAAAATCTAATTGATTGTAATTAATATTTATTAGGGAAGTAGCATAAAAATACTTTTTGTATGCATCTACTTATTTATTTTTTTTGTTTTTATGTTAATGCATTCCATGTAAATCACTTGCTAATATATGCCCTGTTATACGTAATATATTGTCATGTATGCTTCAACAGTGGTGGTCAATATAATAATGCTTGCTGTAATATTATGACAAAGAGAGTTTTGATTTGCTTTTTATTGCGGACAAATTGACATGATTCTGTAAAAAGTTGATTCTGCATTTTCTACTGTGAATAAATCATGTTTGATAAACCTTCCAAGGCCATCTTTTTTTTTTCTTCTCAAGATAAGTTTCTTGGTCCGGAACGTATGAATATATGTAGGCAATTAAATATCAAACCAATTAAAAATACAATGATTAGTGACATTCTACCCTATAAAATTATCGAATAAGATCAGATTTTTTAATTTTTTTTTTTTAAATCTTTTCGATATTTGTTGAAGGAAAGACTCTAAGACTATCAGAAAACATGCTCATTGACCCAGGATACATAGTGCATCAAGGAAAAATCGGAAATACACGCATATAATTATGGTTGTAATACCCCTCCATAAATGGTGGCCTTGGTAAATGGTCATGCACTCCATACAAGTATGATAGTAAGCCACACTTTGGATGCAAATGCAAATTCAAAATGCCTGAGCAAATCAAAGGTACCAAATATATTACGCTCCAGAAAAAGTAGCTTGAACTATCACGTAGATTCTTAAATAGGTTGCTCAAGAAGGGAGAGAAGTGACCTGTTTGTATTATTGTGTGGTACATGTAGGGCAGGTATATTGAATTAGCAACGCTACGAGTCGCTATGATTCAAAACAGTCTCAAATCACACTTCGTCCTTAAAAGATACTATGAATAAATATTGACTTTTTGTATCAGAAAATTAAACTAAATTAGTAGTTTTTACTTCCCGTAAAAGTAGGCACTTGCAAGTATTAGAATTAGTTGGCATCGCAATTCTATCACCGTCTATTCTATGAAGATTACTTCCCTTTATAAGTTATATATTATTATTATCTACCCTGTTTTGCTTTTTTTTTTTCTACTTTATACATTGAAAGCAAATAAATGCCAATAAATAACCTATCCTAAAAGACAAGCAAAATTTTAAAAAGTTAAAAGCTACAGGACACAATTATATTGAGAATTCTTTTAAAAAATTCTTTATCTTTTATCATTTATTAATTATATCTTTATTACGAGAAAAACAGCTTTTTTCAATCAAAACATTTCTATTCAAAGAGCTGTGAATAACAAGTTTCAGTACTCTGGTTTCTCTTCACATCGTATTAATCTTTCGCCTTTTACTAAAGATTACCGTGGAGAGGAACATTCAATGAGTCTATAGACTATTATTTGAAGCCTCACGTTTGTGAGGTAATTAAACAAAAAGGAAAAAACGAGAAGATGGAACAATTAGTTGCGGTCATCGAAATTTATGTATGAAATACGAGGATTTATGATCAACTCCAATGTTAGTCGAGTTTCCTCTGACTTTTGACACCACATTTTGATGTCTCATATTTTTTTGTTTTTTTTTTTTCGTGTTGGGGTGTATGTATGCATGCACGTACGTACGTATTTAACCAATATACACAAAATAAACGTTTCCTATAACATTATATAAAATTGCAGACGGTGCTTGGGTTCTGGTCTCGGATTAGTCCAACGCTGGTATGTGAGAAAGTTTTCCGGTAAGTTTTCTTGGGTAAATGGTTCTTCTCAGGATTTTCCTGGGTTCTACCTACAACACCTATACATGCCGCCATGTCTAGCGTATAATGTGCTATAAAAGAAAAAAAAATACAACAAAGTTCCTGCACTGCCGTAGCAGAATGCACCTGCAGACTAGGGTCTATGCCGTTTATTCTACTGACTACTCCTAACAAACTGCATGGTCCAAGATCTGCCAGTGCATTATGCGACGGCAGATCTAGGTCTGTGCAGTTTGCAGCTGTATTCTGGTTATGAATGAGTACAGAAGGTTACTTCACTTGTAAGGGAGGTAACTATGATAACCATTAATCTTTATAGACAATGTATGGTTATCGCAGACTGAACAAGACATGCACGGTCCTTCCGCCATACCGGAGAGTTTTTCGTCTAAATTTATTCCTGTTATATTTACTCATCTTATGCAATTTTAAAAGAGGAATATCCTTTTAAAAAAAAACAAAAGAAAAATAATGTTGTCAATGCTTTGTTTTCTTGCTGTAAATATATTCTTTCTTGTTTAATTTATTCGTATTTATTGAAATAAATGATTTAATTTTTTTTTTCTATTACACTAATTTAACGTCATCCACTTAAAATTTATAACTTTTAAATACGAACTTAAATTATAAATCGAATAGAATTAGATCCGCTGACATGCTTAAAAATAACTCTGTTTTCTGAATGAAGCGCGTGTAGTTCTAGCCTCCTTTGGGTTTCGCTCTATAGGTTTATTCTTTGACGAGGGGTCGATTTTAAAAGAAAACGTATTTCTCTGGTTTCCCTTACTGGTTAACCTGGTAATTCAAACTAGACCTAATATGGTATATTTGGTATTGTCAAAATAACTTATTCGTGCTATAAAGTACACAGCCTGGCTTAACTTCGGGTTTGCAGGTCTAAAAAGACTAGCAGGTCTAGTATTGGACATTTTCATTTCCTGGATTTCAGAGTAAATTGGAAGAAAAAAATTGGCCATAATTTTTGTATTTTTTCTGTTTCATTTTTTAACAAAATAATTGCTTTATCGGAAGTCAATATTGTATACTCTGGCAAAGGTCAATATTCATATTATAATCAGTGCTAAAAATGAGTGTATTTTGGACTAAATAAAGTTGCTTACTCCCTTGTGGACGTGCTGTATTTATTTGTATTCCTTGTTGCACAAGTAATGTAACCAGCGTAGGACTTAAAGTAATACTGACATTTGACAAAGTTCGTTGTTTGAGGACTGATGACAGATTGTTCTTTTTCGGGCATCAATTGTTGTCTGTACACTAAGGAACACGCTTTGGCAATGGTTCAAGCTTCTTTTAAAGGATAGATTAATCCGTGTTCCATGAACAGCTCTCAAAAATTTCCACAGCAACACCGTAACATGTCCACGTTGAAACGAGTGTATTTTAACATTTCTTTCTGAATGTCAAAAGGATCCGAGGCGTTAGTCTAGTATCATACGTAGAAAGCTTTTCTTTGTTCGGTACGCATGCTGTATGGGTCGTAGTAGGATGCCTCAGGAAAATGCGGGTAGAACAGAGTTTTGATTGAGATCTGCACTGAAAAAGTTTGGAAAATAGCTTTTGACCATTTCTGTCCTTCCAAGCGTTTTAGGTATGCGGCTCAAAGGCATGGCCAAGTAACTCATCGAATCTTTAAACTGTACTTGCATAGAAATGATTATGGTACCATTCAAAGTCACATAATTTTTGTAATATATCTGTTTCATTTTTTAACTAAATAATTGCATTATCGGAAGGCAATATTGTACACTCTGGCAAAGGTCAATATCCATATCTTCATCAGTGCTAAAAATTAGTGTACTTTGGACTAAATAAAGTTCATTCTTAAACACATGGGTGCAGCCATTTCAGACAGCAGTCTGCTTTACACACTATCAAAGAAACCTCAGTCGTAGTACATGAAAATGTCATAGAGGTATCCCAATATTTTCTCTATTGTGCTTTTTCTCAAATACAAACTAGTCCATTATTTATCTATCCTTCTTTTAGAACTAAATAATAACTGTAGAGCGGAACCATACATCCGTACGGATTCAAAAGACGGCAGTATGGTTTCCTACTTGCAGGAAATTATAAAATTATGGCTCTTTCTTCACTTGAACAAAGATTTGTTAAAAAGAATGCTATTTGTTTCCTTGTGCATCTCAAGTGAGGCACGAACATATTTGTTCAAGTTTGCGCATTTTTAGGCGCAGCTATCGTAATCAGGAATCCTCGAGGAAAAGTAGTTCCAGCCTCGTTTAAGAACGTGGTGATATAGAAGCAAAAAATGTCAGTATCGTTTACCATCTTCTTGAAAAATATGGTAATATTAGGTTGTTGGTTTTTTTTCACGACTAAAAGGTAATA
This sequence comes from Potamilus streckersoni, assembly GCA_016746295.1. NCBI lineage: Eukaryota > Metazoa > Mollusca > Bivalvia > Unionida > Unionidae > Potamilus > Potamilus streckersoni. The sequence goes on from JAEAOA010000726.1 coordinate 75,306, forward strand.
GGTAATCCGTGTATGTGATAAAATGCTTCCGCATGCGTCTAGCACCAAACTATAAGAAGGTATTATTTTTTAAAAAGAAGAAAAAATGAAAATTCCTTAATCTCATTTCGCTTCAAGAATGAGATATGTAAAGCCCATTGCATTTTAGATAGCCATAAGTGTTTGACCAAATTACTCTATTTAAGTTATGATTTGACGCGAACGTCAAAGCACATAAATTGGTGTTTATCACTTAGTCATTTTATGAGAGGTATAAAGTTCTAAATATATTTTGAACACTATTGCCCTGTACAACAAAGTTATTCTAACCTGCATTATTGCATACCACCAATGTATTCCCCATGCACCTCTTCAAATTTCTAAGTGTGATTATCCAATTTTTAAATGCAGTTTTGTTTATACTTTTGATATGTTGATAATACAATGGAAAATTTCACTCACAACGGCATGACGACTTTCAATTATAGTCCGAGCCTTCTAAACTGTTGGTTTGTATCCCCTACCAATATCAATAAAGAAAACCTTTAATTTGATAACAAGTACAAAGAACTTAGTGAATTCATTCATTGATTTATATTTTATAACCAGACTGTGAGTAGAATGGCCATAACACCGTCATTGTTTGCGCATTTCATTCTTAACGGAAGTTTTCAATATTATAGTCGGCCTGAAAACCATTTCCAGTTCCTGGACAAGTCCATTTTCAGCAAAGGGTTGTATGCGCGACTAAAGATGAACATACACATGTCTTCTGCTTCCCATATTTACAGTGTCGAATCAAGCAAACGAACAGAATGAGAAAAATAAAATTGCCTTTCACGTGAATTTAACAAGTGGTTTCATTACTATGTTTATGTGTCTACTTAATGAACCACAGAATATTAAAACTTCACATTTTCATCACAACTTCACAACTGCATGGCAATCTCACGGCTGCATGGCCATCTCATAATTGCATGTCAATCTCACAAATGCAAGATTTCGAGCCTCATTTCACATGTGGTTTCACACCGTACTTTCCATCATGCTAATAATAAAAAAGAGTCTCCAGATAATGAAACAATCCCTTCTCATGGTACAAAATACCAGTCTATGTCAAATATAGCCCTCATAGAAATACACTGTCAAGCAACAACACTAGATTTTAATACGAACTACTTGACTGATACCCACTTACCCTACTCTGACCTGAACTCGGCTACACAACTAAACCATGCCATCATGGAATCTGGTCAATACTGCACTATGTGACGTTTGCTCCTATAAAATGGCTAATTACTCGGGTTGAGGATTATTTATCCAACACCGACTTATCCTAATCAAACAACTAATCGCTAAAATCTAATAAATACTTAAAATGTAGGCTTAAATACAAAGTGGTGCGTACCCAAGATTTATTACAATACGTTTTAATTTTAGTTTGCATTTGGGTCCAAAGCAATATTGAAGTAGGGATGGTTTGTTTGTTGGTTTGTTTGTTTGTTTGTTTTTATGACACTTTTAACATGTTATCAACTGCATCTTGCCGAGGACCCGGAAAGTAAATATATATCCTAATGGTGCTTATGGTAGCCGACCCGAGCTAGCCATGGTGGGTATCGGACAAACTCAGATACTTCGGTTCCCTGCAGGGTCGGAAACTGAGCGTTACACAATTTTTGCATGAACAGAGTTTAACGCCAATTCAACCCAATGCTGGCTTATAAGGTGCTGGTAGAAATGTACATGTTACATTTTTTTTGCAGTTCTAAACATGAGATATGAGACAGGTAAGTATAATTGAAGGTTTTTGATATTTCAGATGAATACAATTGATTAGACAACTGTCCGGCACAGTCATTTATCAAAAGAAGCATCGTCGTCATTGTTCGCATCAGCACCATCACCATAAATATTATCATTATGACCACCACATCGACCACCATCATACCATCCCGTAATCATCATTATCATAATAACTACATTTTATTAAAATACGTTCATTAACTTGTTTATGCTAAAGTATATACGCAATCACAGTACTCCTTTAAAAAGCAAACAATTACATATTCTTGAAGCAATTTGGTGTAGTACTTACAAAATAAATGCAGATAAAAATCATTCAGAGTAATGCATGCATGCATATGTATGTATGTATGTATGTATGTATGTATGTATGTATGTATGTATGTATGTATGTATGTATGTATGTATGTATGTATGTATGTATGTATGTATGTATGTATGTATGTATGTATGTATGTATGTATGTATGTATGTATATGTGTGTGTGTGCGTGCGTGCGTGCGTATGTATGTATGTATGTATGTATGTATGTATGTATGTATGTATGTATGTATGTATGTATGTATGTATGTATGTATGTATGTATGTATGTATGTATGTATGTATGCATGCATGCATGCATGCATGCATGCATGCATGCATGCATGCATGCATGTATGTATGTATGTATGTATGTATGTATGTATGTATGTATGTATGTATGTATGTATGTATGTACGTATGTGTGTATGTATATATGTATGTGTGTATGTATGTGTGTATGTGTGTAGCAGCACCTTTTTCTGAAGAAAAAAATACAAGATCCCAATTCTGCCTCATGTCAACAGCCATGTGAATTCCGCTCTGTGTTCATGATTCATTAGTAAACAAGTTTTTATTATCGCTTTTGTCATCGCCGTTATCAGAACGGGCAACTGTACAATCATTATCACCGCCAATTCCAACATCACCAATACCAAAATCACACAACTCTGCCACAAAATAAACTACCATTAGCGCCATGTTTATCAGATTTATATCCATCGTCCATATAAGCATATGCATTCATATGATCGCTGCAGTAACCCGCAGATCCGGGTTCGAATCTAAGTATGGATTGATTGAACAATTCTCTAATATGTGTATTCTTTCCCAGTATGTACATGTATTTCCACTCACATTATTACACATTCTCGTATCAGATCCAAGGATAGCACCATCCGCTGTCTGGTGTATATTTGTACTAAATGTGTTTATTTCTGTATACCTGGATTTCTGTCATAGATATCCGGGGTAACTGTATCTTAGATACGAGTTAATTGCTACGTCATAGTAGGGGTGTGCATTTACCCACGAAATGCTAATACCAGCTAGCAAGTTATATTATTGTATGAATATATTCGCATGATTGAATGGGTATAGGTGTAGGTGAGTGAAGGCAATGTCATTGATGTAATAACCTACAGACCCGGGTTCGAATTTCAGTAAGGAACAAATTAAAAGTAATATAACCTGTATGCTAATATTATTTCCTATATCATTATTCTGCCTGTGTGTCTCTCTATATCTTCCCCCAACAAGAATGAAGGATCAAGAAATAAGTCAAGACCAATGTATACGTTTATATCATTCAAAAGGAATTGCCATCATAAAATGCCTACAAGCAAACGCCAAAGAACACAACGTAGACTTCAAGTAACAGAGGAGCTGAACCGACCATTGGAATCGATCCGTCAACCCCCTTATAAATAATAGTCCGCCACAAAGCCGTATTACCGTAATCCAAGGGTAAAAAAAAATGATATATAGACCGGTTCCCAAATGGCTGGTCGTGGCCGGACTACTATGTCTCCGTGTATTATATTCTAAGATTTTCAGCGTTTTTCTCGCGCAATTCTAGGAGGTTCTTAGCGGTTTTTTTGCGTAATTCTCGGAGATTTTCAGCGTTTGAAATTTTTTGAATTTCTCGGGATTGAAGTTCGGTCATTATATAATATGAAAAAATTTTTTCATCTCTAATTATTATATATTTTTCAAAGATATATAGTGGAATGTTAAAAAAAGGATTACATGGAATTGGAAAATGCTAGAATTGAAAATTCAAAGAATGGAAGTGCTAGCACGAAAACCACTTGTGGTTTCACTGATATACAAATGATACCCAACATTTCAGCCGCTTCGAGTATGCCGAATTACTAATACCATCAGCGACATATTTTATAGATCTGCTATGAACACCATAATATTTAGCGGCCGAATTCATCGAAGGAAAGTATTTTTCCGAATCTTCGAAAAAATTTTCATCAGCGACTCCTATGATCGGTCGACGATTTTGTACTCTAATTTTTGATTCGCTATTAAGACTATTTTCTTGTTGAGTAACTACGCGAAGTTTTTTAGTCTGTTATCGAGTCGATTTCGATTTATGTGATCTATCACTAAACCCGATGGAATTAATCCATTATGGCATTCATATATAAACCTTGCTAAGGAATAACATTTATGTTTTCCGTGAAAAAAAATCATAAATCTCTTATAACCGGTGTTAGTGATTTGGCCTATTTTTTTTTTTTTATTTACTTTATGTCGGACAGTACCATCCGCCGAGGCTTCATAATTTACATAAATGGGGAGAGATTGTGATTTTAAAATGTATTTTCACATCAACTTTGCAAAATTGTATTTGACTCACCTTACATACTTACAATTTGCAAAGTTGATGTGAAAATACATTTTAAAATCACAATACTTGAAGCCTACGTTGTGTTCTTTGGCGTTTTTGCGTTTGCAAATTGTATGTGACTCACCTTACGTGTCCTAAACTACTCAGGTGGTCTAGTGGTTAGAGCGTCCGCCTTGAATGCGGGAGGTCGTGGGTTCGATCCCCGGTCGAGTAATACCAAAGATTTACTCGCTTGACGCTCAGCATTAAGAAGTTACTGTTAGGGCTGGTCGGCCTAGTGTCAGGATAATGTGACTATGTGGGATATCATGCTAAATATGTGTGGCATGATGCCCCAGTACTAGACATCACTATAAACTGCCACACTGCAGACATCGTAGCGATATGACTGAAAATTGTTAAAGCTACGTTAAACATTATAAACACCTCACCACCTTATATGTCCTGTTGCTAAATTATATTTAATGTCTGCACCAATACAGTACCTGTTACAATTCATGGTAATCGGTACATGTTTAATGGAAAATAAAAACTTGATTAAATATAGTAGTAAGATTTTTAAGAAGTCATTTTAACGCTTATGCCAATCATTATCTGTTTTTTTAAAAAAAAAAAAAACGATTGAGAAATCTGAGACAGATAAATGTCGATTACAAACCTAATTAAGGAATGAGCGCAATTTCTGTGCAGCGTGTTACCGAAAAAGACTACCCCCCCCAAAAAAAGCAAAATTCTTTGTGTGTGAACTCACACTTATTAAAATCTTTCTTTTCAACGTGTTACGTTCTAAACTCTGTCGGATACGATCGTTCTATGATATTTCTTTAGTAACACAGCTCCCACTTCAACCATTTTATGTGTATCAACCCGCGCAAGAAATTTATTAACGAAAAATTACAATCTCTTCATTCTCATTTGAAAGTAGTCATTAATTTAACAAAATACACAATTTGAAGCATTGTATGCAAGAGGTCAATTTGTACAATATTGTTAAATTGTATATCTTAGTTTTATCACCGTTGGTAAATCGTTTTGTCCGTAATAGATATATCATAAAACAAACTCTACAACTTTTGTTCCAGTATACATAAGGAAACATTTCACTCGTGAAATATAAACAGTATCTGTTGTCATTTTTTTTGGTTTCCCCACCCCTGACAACACACCGTTTCCACTTCAATCGTGAAATATTTCATCATATCTGCTCTAAATCCGTACATATCCTCCTCTTACTCCTTTTGGGTGGATGTGGGGGCGTGATTTGCATGCTACAGTTTTCTATTATTTGTTTTAAGAAACGCAATAATGCTCGAGAAAACGTTACTAAAACCACCATGTAACAGATAGATGAGTGAATTTAAAGTAGATTTCATTCCATTTTTATTATATTTTTAGATTTATTGATTTATTTTCTAAAGCAAATCTCTCTCTCTCTCTTCTCTCTCTCTCTCTCTCTCTCTCTCTCTCTCTCTCTCTCTCTCTCTCTCTCTCTCTCTCTCTCTCTCTCTCTCTCTCTCTCCCAACAATAATAATTTAGTTGTTCATGTATGTGTTATAATAATAATAATAATAATAATAATAATAATAATAATAATAATAATAATAATAATAATAATAATAATGACAATAATAATAATAATCGCAAAAGCGTGTTTCATTCGTGACAATAATCGTACGACTTTCAATTATTATTATTATTATTATTATTATTATTATTATTATTATTATTATTATTATTATTATTATTATTATTCATTGCTTCTTTTATGCGTTGCTTAGTCTATATTAATGCAGAATCGACTGAATGGAAAGAGATAGACCAAAAACGAAGACAATATGCCATGAAAATAAGTAGTTTAAAAGACAACGGAGACTAATAAAGATATGAAGTACTGAATAAAGGTGCCTTTTTGTTTAGAGATTATTTATGGGGTTCAATTGGCCGATAATGGTCCTTTTGACTAATGAGATCTCAATAGAGCAATGCTGGGCCACTTTTCCAAAGAGAAATATTTTACAATCAGTCAGAAATGTTCGCCGCAGCATGGTATTCCATAAAATTAGCTCTACATTGTTTAACTTCTCTCACAAAATGATGAACAACAATTTTAATTACTTGGAAAACCTCCATTCACCATATCGAATCTTGTATCCACATTTCAGTAATAATTCCAATGTACTCAAGTTATAAGATCAACATTCATCGGTTTCCAAAGTTTTACTCGCTGTCACGAGATAAAGTCTTTTCCCGCTAGGAATGCTGGGTAGTCGCGTCCGATTTCCGAAACCAGACTCCTCGGGAGGCATGCCTAATTGGCGTGGTGACGTCCTGTTAATTGGAGTTAGTGCTCGTTTCAATGTGCGCGGAGTATTCGTGACTGCAAAAACGTCTTTCTGTCCCAAAAGCGGACTGGTGCTGTTTTTGTTGTCTCCCAATGGACGGTGAATATTGCTATTACTGCGACAGAAACTTTCAGCACGAGAAAGTGTGGATAAGGGTGTTTCTCTGCCCGCATGCCTGTCGTTTGTATACTGATGTGGGTTTTCCTCAAGTGCGGCGTTTGAAGAACTGCTGTCTCTTCTGTAAGCTTTAGACTGAGGGCGTCCGAAAGCAGGGGTAGTAAGTTTGATTGCACAGCTTTTGTCATCTAGTAACTTCAGTAAAGCCACCCGATCTTTCACTGTCTTCGTATTGGCGTTTCCTTCGTGAACAAGCACTTTGCAGCACTCTGCTTGTTGTAACTTCACACAGAGATCCAGTACGTTTAAAGAATTACTGTTTCTGATTGACAGGTCTGTAAACTTTTTCGTGGCATTCGTGTTCAGAAGGGCTCTTATCGCAGAGACATTCCCAGCTGCTACTGCATGCATTATGGCGGTGCATCCATCATAGTCTTGTATATTTGGGTCACAATTCTTTTGTCTCGAGAGTATTCTGACCAAGTCAACCTTATCCGGATCCATGCATGCGTACATGAGCGCTGTACGACCCTTATTGTCGGATGCATTTATATCACATCCGGAACGTATGAATATCCGCACAAGATGTGTTCTGACATCATCTTTAGCTTCACATACTGCATGAACAAGCGGCGTACGGCCGACGTAATTTCTTTCTTCAGTAGCGCCATACCTTTCTACAACAGAGTTAACCTGTCTCAATTTGCCACTAGCAATTGCCAAAAATATATCGAAAGTTTGCATATTGACCTGCTCCACCTGCATGTTGCTACCTTCTATCTCCGTTTTTCATGAATTAATCGAGTTTTTGCGATGTTCTTTTTATAACAATAATGCTTTTTTTAAAAAAAAATCAAATTCAAAGAGCATTTCCATACGAAAGAAAATAACGGCAAAATAAAATGTTCAGAACACAGTTTCTAACTAACATATTCAAATACGGCTGCACAGTCGTCAATTCTGAAATCATTTGCAGTACTGAATTAAAAATCTATACATTGGATCCTTCAGACATGAAATGCCAGCTTAACGTTGAGTGTCACAAATATCAGCTCACATAAAAAGCAATCTGTAATTTGCAGAATGTTAGCTCCAAAAACAGTTAAGTTCTTCGAGGAAGCTTAATAGCTTAACATACTCTGAACGATGATAGTTTGATCTATACCGATACTATACTAACGGTTATCGGCAGCATTACTACAAAACAGTGACATTATTAGAAATAAAAATAGTGTGATGTAAGACATATAACACTAAGTACAACACGTGCATTTCTTACACAATTATGTCGTGTCCTTTTCTAATAAAATCAGGTGTAGCCGCCCAGGAAAGTTTGAAAACCTGATTTAACCTAAGGTCTGTCGTAGAGTTGCTGAATAAGAACAGTCTCAATGCTTCTACGAAGACATTATAACAAACATGTACAAAGTCTGAACAGTTATCCTTCCTTTGTTTTATTCATCCACTCTTTTGTGTGAAGAGTCGCGTCAGGTCTGCGATAATTCCCATTATACCTGAAATACAGGAAAGGTACATTCGGTCTATTCTCCTTGTCGTACGTTTCCAAATGTGCTACCACGTATAAATATATGAGCCAATTTGGAGAGAGAGAGAGAGAGAGAGAGAGAGAGAGAGAGAGAGAGAGAGAGAGAGAGAGAGAGAGAGAGAGAGAGAGAGAGAGAGAGAGAGAGAGAGAGAGCATACTTTAGCAACTGGAAATAAAAGTAAAAAAAAATACTATACTCTGAGTTTACCTAAAATTCGTATATTTCAGCAATCTTCGTGTATTAATTAAGTCTGGAGTTGTGGGAATTAGTATGCGGATCTAAGCCATCAATATCCAACAAACGATTTTGTTCTCTTTAAAGTCGAGCCCGACTGCAAATTGTACAGACCCAAATGTGCCGTCGCTAGCAGATCTAGGTATATGGGTTTATTCGTAAGATTCTATTAATATAACAGACAACATAGAACCAGATCTGCTGGCGCATTATGCGACGAAACATCAGGGTCTATGTTGTTTGAAGTCCGACTCGACTTATACGCGAGTTTAAAAGTGTGTACCTATCTAACTGCTGTAAGACATTAAATTTTGTACACACAAAGGAGTACGTAATAAAACATGAACTCAAATGGAACGGATCTGATAAGTCTTGGTATCCATACAATATTCTAAGCAAAGCCTTGTTGATTAGTCTCGCCCTGCTTTATCGACTCAGTATTATTTAATTTAATGTACACGGGGAGGTGATTATTATTCTTAATACCTTCATTATGTTATACACAACTGTACTAAAATTTCTTACTGAAAAGCGCATCATTCGATGACGTTTAAAACTTGGTTCTTTCCGTTGTCCTTCTTACCAATTTCCTTGATAAAAGCTGCTAATATTTATCAATTGTCAGTAACGTAGGATTCTGTTTTGGAGGTATCTATATTTTCCCATGGGTGCACAAAGGTACTTATGAATATGATTTAGCTTGAAATACATAATGAGATCTTCAAAAATTCCTAGTGCTGCTGCAATTTGGGTAGAGTTTGCATCATCAAGAATCAAAACTCAAAACTTACTCCGATGACCTATAGACTAGTACACATTGTATTTTGTATCCTTAGCATGCCATTTATCGAATCTACGCAGGGAGTTGGGTCTGAAACCTGAATGGGGAAAAAGTTTATATGAATTAAAATAAGCAGTGCAAATATATTTTTTTTGGTGTTTTACAACGGCACCTTACTCAAACAAAACATTCACTTTATTTGACATTACCTGCAAAAGCTTATTGTAAGCTCTGAATTGAACTGAAAGGAACATGTTCGCGTTAAGTATTCATGAACAAGTGCTGTTGAATCATCAAGACAGATTTAAAATACTTATATTTGAGTTCACGACCTTGTATTTTGTCTATGATTTTGATACGGGTACGTCAACTAATATTAGAGAAAAGGTTCATTGAATACCGTTTAATTTTATTAAATCGAGATATATTGCATTAATTATTTCCAAAATGAATCGCATCGTCCCATGAGAAGTTCTCAAGTTTTAATTATTATTTTCGTTTAAATTATAAGTTTGTCGGTTGCATTCATATTTTTTTCTTTACTTATCTCAGTAAATTGAATTTATAAAAGCATTACGAGGTTCATATAGTAATCATGAGATTATAGGAGAATTATATTTATTCTGAAGAGTTAAATGCGTTCCAACTGGCATAACCACTCTTACCCCGTAATGCTATTTTCTGTCGTTTCTTCATTTTTCTCCGTTCTTTTTTAAATTTAGTAAATAAGACAAAATAAAAATTGTTTAAATTGAATGCACACCAATATTAATAAATATTTAATCAATTTACGCAACAGTGTGTAAAAATATGATAAGAAAATGCAAAATTATAAAGTAAATAGTAGGTTTCACAGATATTTACCTTTTCAGCTTGTCGAAATTTTTCCCATCTTCAAGCTTGTATTTTAAAAACTGGCACAACACAAACAAACACGGTGTAAATGTAAAACACATCAAAACACTATACACAGTTCAAAACCATTTAAACTATAACAATGCCGCGACGATAACATCTTACCTGTACAAATATAATAGTTTGTGCTAAAAATGTACGATAATGACCGAAACAGTACCGGTTATCTGACCTTCAACGAGGAAATGAGAACAAAATTTACGATATGTAATAGTCTGGCAAGGGTTAAATAGCACCAATAATTTCATTTCGATAGCATTTTTTAGTTCAAGCACGTGCATGCCATTAACCAAATTCAAAGGTAACTTAAATAGAGACCTCTAAATAACTTGACAGTCTTAAAGAGAAACCCGTACAAGATTTTGACAAGAATCTCCAACGACTCAAGAAGAATAGGTCGCTGAAAGTCAAAACGGTAATGCAATATCACTTGTTTGTCCGTACGTCGATGTCCTTTCTACATTAAGTAGGGTAATTTGGTTCACATTGAACTTTATAGCCTTTCATGGCCCTGAAAAATATTATTCGGGACTTGTTTGAGTACATATGTGCATTTTCATGCTTGATGGTATATCACTCTGAATCCTGGTGCAGACAATTCACGTCAAAAGTGCAAACATCCGAGGTCAATAGTCACATAACTGGAAACAATTAAGGTCAAAAGGCGCAAATAATTTAGGTCAAAAGTCACATACATGGAAACTATTCATTTTTGATAAAATACTTATTTAAATTGATTGGTTTTAAAATGCCAGAAATGTATATGATTACCTTATATAGTACTAAACTACATTTGGTATGCTTTGGTGATTTACGGCAAAAATAAAAACACCAGTATGTTATTTTTGGTCCAGTCATTTGGAGTAAAGCACCATGCCTAAAGACGCGCCACGGAGGCTGACCCAGTCTGGTCCGTGTGTCGGGTTCGGCAAATGTTGGTATGTGAAAGAGCTTGCCAGTAGCTTCACGTGCTTTGGTAGTACTTCCCGGGGGTTTACCAGGTTCTTCTTCCACTAGTAGTACTGGCCGCCGTGTATTGTTTATGGTGTTGACAAATGGAGTTCAACGCACAACAATAAGAACTATTAGAACTGTGGTGTACACAATTTGTAAAGGTGGCTGTTGCAAAATATTTCCTACTTAGGTGAAACTAAAATGAATAAAATGTCATTTAAAGAATGACCGGGTGTGTATATAATCATTATCAAGTTGTTGGTGTTATTTTTGCGTCTAGATCATGACGAAAAGAAAGACCAAAATGTAGGACAAATGCTTATCTTTTTCACTGTTACTGTCAAATTAGTTCCTTGTCAAATATGATTTGACCATACAGAGGTATTAGTGCTTTTTTGCATTAGAATCATCCCCTTGTGAAATCATATTCTTCACATCACAGTAATAAAGAAGCAGAAGGATGGTTTAAAATACCTTTGTTTCGTCAGTCAAATATATGCCATGATCAATCATAGGAAACTGTTTAGTGCTACCTTAAGGAAATGTCGAAGCTAGAAAATTCCTTTCTTGATTATGAATAACACGCCACACATTTTTCTTTACTGCATTCTGAATTAAATTATGAACTGACACATGTAAGGAGTGCATTTTGTTATAGTTGTATGACCTAATAATGCGAAAGCGTAGCTGCACATTGCCACTGTCAATTTGTGTGAGACAATTTGTTAACAATTCCTGCTCATGTAAATGTCTTCTGATAGAATTCGTAATTCAAAGTACCTTGGGTAATGTCAATACTTGTTATATAATATTACGACTTTAGACTGATTCTGAAACAAAGAAAATACATATCCGTGAATTAGCCATTCTGTTAACTTCAAATTATCAGTTACTTCCTGTGAAGAAACTTGGCAAGGGGTGAGATACTCTTTTGTTTGCAATTAGCAGCGATGTCGCCGGTAGGCTTGGCTTGGAGGCCGGAAACTCGATATCGTAACACCTCAATGATACCTCACCATACTGTTTGCAAAGAGACCAACGGTACCCAACCAGAACTAAGATTGTCGACTTTTGGACGGATTTCTCACGCACCTAGACATTAGTCTGTTTAATCCAGTGTGAAAGAGTCAGCGCATGTCGGGACATTGGCTAGAGCAGATCGTAGGAAGTTGGAAACACTAGACTGCGCTCCAAGTGCCGTTGTTTTGCGCTGGTTGAAAGGGCGGAAGTTAGTTCTATGAACTTAGGACGAGATTGGAGCTTTTGCATTTCATGACCGTTTGCATTTGTTGACCCTAACATCGGTTTATAAAAGTGTGACTATAATATTATCCTTCGACATTTGAATGATAAGTGGCAAAAGTTTTTGATTACTTTATGTTCTCTTTATTCACGTTCCTATGGTGAAAATGTGTAGTGAGCGTACCAGAAATTTCAAGTTTCCATGGTTTCATACTTAGATAAATGGGGACGGTGTTGTCATATTTAAAGGTGTTTCAGAATTTTAATCATCCTTTTAGGAAATTCAGAAACAAAAGAAATCTGATTCAATATGAGACTAAAATCCCAAGAGTAAAGCACGAACGACAAGTCAATACACTTTAAGGTAACACAGAACGGTTTTCAGCTGCTGCCGAGGAAAAGGTTGTAAACACTTACTTTTTGAGGCCACAAATTATTGAATTATGCTTTTTTGTTTAACCTACATTATCAAACACTTAAAAGGAATGAAAAACAGAATCATTGAAAGTAATGGCACAACAAAACTGATCATTGCGTCATTACCTCTTTTATAATCACACCAATCACCATCCCCGCAGAACGTAAATATCGCCAAAACTCTCAAAATTCATTCACAAAGAGCTTATATTAAGCAAAATCAGTGATATTTCGTATGTAAGGCTATGACATGTGCGTCCCAGATATTTGTAATATAAAGGAAAGCATCCAGTGGACCTTAAATGAACCAAATTCCTTTAGGCCGAGTTCACATGTGCTATCTGGTTGATGAATCGGGCTTCCTACAGATAGATATGACAGCGATCGGTTTCTGGTCATTGTTCTCGGAAAAAATATATTGAAAATTATATATTATTTCGTTTTCTACAAACAGTGACTTTCATTAGATATATTAAAATGTTTTCTACAACAATATATGAGGATGTTTATTGTAGATATCGCGTGAGTATTAGATCTCTGAGATATTGGACATGAAGGTTGCTTTATTTTTTATAGTCTTATGACTCGTAACACAAACAGCGAGCACGAGGTCAAATGTTATCAACGCTGGGGTGTTGTCTCGTCAGCCAGAGGATTAAAAGCCATAACTAATATTATACATACAAATTCTGAGACAAAAATCTTCCTATCGATTTCATGCATGTACGACACCTGTAAAGTCGTTTAAGTTTGCTAGGCCGCTAGCAAGTGGCTACCCTATTCTGCCACCGTACGGTGGTGGAGAACTCCAACTTATTGACAGGCAATTTATTCTGATTTCATACTCCTATATAAATGTCAAAATATTTGCAATGGGACGGGAAGGGTAAAAATGAAACTCGGTCTAGTGAAACTCCAGAGCCGATGAAATTTATGCAACGTGCCTTGCCCAAGAACACACCAATACGCGCTACTGTAGGTAGGAAGGTAGGTGAAATAAATTGGATAGGGATTAAGGGAGTTTTATGCGGACAAACGAAGGCCAATTCATACGCGAGCGTACACATATACTTACAAAACACACACACGTACGCACGCACGCACCCACACAAACACAAACACAAACGTACGCGAACGCACACAAAAATACCACAAACAAACATACGCTTGTGCAGTGACACGACGTTTTTGTTACTGTAAAAAACATACACGTACGCACACGCACACGCACACAAACAAAAAATACAACACACACAAACGTACGCGCGCACACAGACACACACACTATTTTACAAAGTCAGAGAGAATAAGTGTTTATAGTCACACTTCTATTTTTCAAAACTACCAACACGCCAAGACAGATTAATATTTTAGCTCTTTATTAGTATGTCTTTTCTAGATAGTTGGTGTAGCCCTAATAATGGCTGTTTTATTAGGAGGTTTGGCAATCTCTCAATACGCCTAGGATTACGTCCCCGTTTGGCAGCAGTTTTTCCGACAGGACAGAATCTATATATTCAGAAGGAGAAGAACTCTTTGGTGTCCACAAGACAGTCCACAAAATCTCTATCTGTCTCCTGCTGTTGCTATTGCTGTTGCCCTTTTTCTCTCTGCTTATGAACTCGGCGCGTTCTTCTTGCTCCTTCTTGATTTCGTCTTTAAGGTCCTCTTCTATAACGCCATTAGCTATTTTCAACATGATCTCGTCAGGTTTGGTTATCAGGTTTTTGGGTAGGAACGCTATAGATTATCTCATGGTGATGAATAGAGGGAGACGTCAAAGGGCATATATAGCAATAAAATATTTGCACAAAAGAAATCACGTACATTTTTATTTCAAAATATATCATTTTTATTCAGCCAGCAATTAACCAACAGGTAATATAATAATCCATACACTATCAAATAACACATTTCTTACTAGACAGACAACGTTGTGAAGTCAGGTTAGACTTCCACTGATGGAGATCATTTGGGCATTGATGTTTCCTAGCTAAAGACAGGAGTTATTCTACCATTCACCATTCCAGGAGGTGTAAGAGTCTTCTATAACCTCTAATAATCAAGAGTGATTTCCCTAAAACTGTTGACTTCTAGAGTCTTGGTGAATTCGGCATACAAAATGTTCACAGTGTTGGGTAGAGCTTTTGCAAACGGATGTTCCACACACAGTTGGCCAGATTTTATAGGGTTGAAATGTCCCTCGTCGCTGCCTCGGTTTGGAGTGAAATCAAAGGCCCACAAAGCGTAGCCTCCTGTACAATCGACGTACGAAATACCGAGGCTGGCATTTGTATCTAATTGTCCCGTGGCTTCGAACAAGGACAAGTACGATCTCAAGTAATTCTTCTGGGAAAACTTAGGTTCAAAGTGTCTAATTCACAAGATTTTGCCATCGCGCTTGAACTCGAAAAGATTTGCATTGACGGTTCTGTTAAGGGCTTCATTGCTGAAATTAGCAACGAGTAAACGCTTGGGTTACTGTCCTTGAAATAGATGATCTTCGATCTTGGATCTCTCTCAGTATTCTCACTTATGTTGGAACAAAGGTTTCGTGCCTTTCAAGACATTCAGACAACAATAACACATGGCTTCGACAACGCCTTTGGAAGATATTTGAATAAGTTGTTTTCTCATTTTCTCATGGGTAGAGGGGCTTTGGACAGGATGGACAACACGTTCCAATGTTGTTTTTTAAACAAGAAGGCAGTCCTTTCCTTTTCTTTCCTTTTGGCATAGAAGCGGAATGCTTGATGGGTGACATCTTTCTTGGTTGGTTCGTTGTTCCGTGGTACTCAGCTAAAAAAATACACTAACGTCTATGACTTGTCACACAGTCTTTGTTTTTCTGGTGACTAACGCTTCGTAATAAAGGTAACTGTGTTTTCCAAAATCACCAAAGACTCCTTCTATTTGGTGGCTCCTCTTTTTCTTTGGACGGGTGTGCTCTTCCTGGGGTGACATCGATGTGTGGTTAAGTAGCTTTCAGTATGCCGTGAATGTGTTTTCCTTTTCCTTTTCCGTTTTGAACCGATGAAGGAACATAATGGTAACTGTGTACATTTCTTGGAGGTGACATCTTTGGGTGTTCAGCAGCACAAAAACGCCGAACCTTATTGCTTGCTTCAGTTCTTCAATAAGCCTGAATGCGTCGCCACTGATTGTCTTTACGTCGTATCAATCTGATGAGAGGAAATACACGTCGTGGAGGAGTTTGCAACGGAATAAATCGGGACAGTTCTTGCTTGGAAAATGCAGTAAACTCTGTTATGCACAAGTTCTCTCTTGGACTTCGATTTTTGGGCAGGTACTTTGTGAATAGTGACCACTGCCGCTAAAGAGGAAGATGGTGTCACTGTTAAAGAAGTTTATGGATACGCTCGTTTGCTGGTAGAAACTGTTTCATGTGCACTTTTTCTTTCTTTTTTTTGAGATTGTGACCGGGTCTTGACAATATTGCTCTTCTTCTATTTCTTCTGGGAAAGTTCGGGCGTGGATTCTCTCTTGGAAACGACTTTGGGGGCTTTAAGATCCCATTTTAAGAGGGAACGAATGATGACAGCTACCACAGAATCACTACCTCCAGGTTTCAAAATATTTTGCTTTTTGATTTGAGTATCAATGCGAAGACCAGGCAGTTGCGTCAAAGCTACTTTGTTTCTGTCCACAAAACGTTTGGTTTGATATGGAATCTGAATGATGTCTTGCAGTAATTTACGTGCTGTCACCGTAAACCATCGTAATAATTCTTTGAGACTGGCTTCTAAGACACAAACACGTATATGTGGTTTTTCTCGCGACTGATATCGTACAAGGCATGAATCAATTTGACAGGAAGATAAGCCTGAAGGAACTGCAAGGCTTCTTTCAAGACGCCAAGGTTCACCAATCATCTGGTGCGATAATCGAGGGTCAATCCTTTCACTTTAGATTCCGTGTGTACTTCTCCTTGAGGGTAACGGTATTTGCAGCCATAATGTTAGGGATTGCCACTTGCAAAACTTAGAATCTTGTCGTCAGGATGCTCGTCCTTCCAGACTCCTAAATGGTCTCCTTCGATGACAGGGTGAGGTTGGCTTAGGCAATTGATGTAGATGCAGCTGTCAGTGTCAAAGAACAACACACGATCTCCTAACAGTTCTAAAGCTTGTTACAGTTTTAAGCGAGCGTAGGCTATCACTTACACCGCAATTATGATATTTCCAGTTTTTCTTTGTAATTGACTAAGATGAAGTCTTCTCGAAGGACGTCCACGTGTTTCGCGTATTTGAATTTGTCGTAAATCATCTGGAAGTAAAGAGACGGTTCGGTCAAATACTCCGTCTTAGGTAAACACGGTCGTTTTGCCGTTTTATCCCACAAGCAATTAAACATCACTTTGTCAAACGATCACCTTCTTTCGTGTTTTGTTTTGATGAAGTCTAAAGTGATACCATCCTGCTCCCAGTATTTCTCTTTGAATTTGTTTGGCATTCGGGAGGGTCGCACCAGGAAGATTATCCACTGGCTTTTTGTTTCAATTTCAAAAAGGCATTCACGTGGTACTATTCTGTCTTGAGAAAGTAGTACATTTGGTACAGCTGTTATCCCAGGTCAACACCTTTAACCAATTCCGCGTTGACCCAGGTTCCCGTAAAGTCGCGTTCTTCCTGGGTATGCTGAAAATGTCGGTCATGGGTGCACGTTTCGGCACAAGTACAGCACAAGGGAAACCTCAGTTTTCCTTAGCAATGGTGAGGTAAAACGGGATGGTACAAGTACATGAGAGGCAAATATTTCACTTGAACAAAACTTCGTATTGGCGAATGTTGTCCAGGTCAATGTTAGCAATTGCAGGTGCCCTGCTGTAAAGTGACATTATATTAACACGTATGGATACAGCAAACACGTCCAAGTATTTGAATTCTTCTACTTTCTCTTCATCGGCTTGGTGGAGCAAACAGATGATATTCGTCCGTCCTCCCTACAAACTGACCCATCGCTTCAGTGAGTTCACTAGCTTGTAACTTTCCACGATGCGCTTACACTAGGAATCAGTTTTAAAACAGTGATTGTACTCGTGTTCCCACATTTCTACCGCTTGGTATCCTTGCTCTTTTAACTTCAATCGTCGCTGACAAGTGGCCTGGTACAAGTCTTCCATGGTCCGTTGTACAAAACATATTTGTCGTCTTACGTTCAGGTTCGAATATGGGACATCCATGAAATAAGTTTCAGTTAAACTCGTACACGATCTTGGAGATTTTTAAGTCTCAGTCATGCAGCGAATACCTTCTGATGGCTTTTTTACTTACTCCACTGCGGTCGTGTTGTATCTATTTGTCTTCCTTGTTGCATAAATAATGTAACCAGCGTAGGACTTAACCGAATATTGACATTTGACAAAGTTCGTTGTTTAAGGACAGATTGTTTTTTTCGGGTATGACTTGTTGGCTGTACATTAAGAAACACGCTTTGGCAATGATTCAAGCTTCTTTCGAAGGATAGATCTCTCCGTGTTCCATGAACAGCTCTCGAAAATTTATACAGCGACGCCGTAACATGTCCACGTCGGAACGACAATATTTTAACATTTCTTCCTGAAAGTCGAAAGGGTCTGATGCGTTAGTCTGGTATCATACGTAGCAAGCTTCTCGTTGTTCGGTACGCATGCTGTTGGGGTCATAGTAGGAAACCTCAGGCAAATGAGGGAAGAACGTGGTTTTGATTAACATCTGCACTGAAAAAGTGTTGAAGATAGCTTTTGGCCATATCTGTCATTCTAAACGTTTTAGGTTTGCGGGTCAAAGGCATGGCCAAGTAACTGATCGAATCTTTAAACTGCTCTTGCATAGAAATGATTTTGGCACCGTTCAAAGTCAGTTTAGGACGTTCGGTACTTTGTTCCGTAGGGTATCTGAGGAGAAATTGCACATTGTATCCCGAGAAATTATGAGCCATCACCATTCTGTCTTCTTGGCTTCTCATTGCGTCAATAGGGACTAAAATCCATTTGGTGGAATCGGCTAGCGTGCTCGGTCTCTGAAAGAATTTTTTCGTGCCACAGGAATTTCGCTACAGTGAGGACAATGAGTAAAGATAAGCTCTTTTGCATGCATTTGAAATCGAAACAGATGAAATGGCCTGTCTTCTAGGCATTATCTTCTTCCTCTTCCTTTTTGGAATGGTATATTTGAATGTAACATTGGTGTTCCATGTCCACGATTTGCCAATAAATGCGACATCACTTCGTTTCTGAACAGACGTGCGCCTTGACATTATTGACGCATATGCCTTGTCCACAAGTAGGGAACACTATTAGGAGCTGACAAGAACATTTCTTCTGTGAACCTTGCGTATTCAAATGTTGTTGGTAACAGGCAGGGCAGACAAACGTTCGCTGACAAGATGGGCAATGCAATCGTTCTTGACCTTCGTCCACACAGGGTTTAGAGGCCAAGCATCCCTCGCATTTCGATCCGCAATGTTTGTGCTGCTCTCGATTGTTATAGCCATAGTCACATTTCTCACAGTAATAACTGTAAATGAGGAAACTTGTGATACTGGTAATGATACTAAAATGTTCATCGTGATGATAGACGTGAATGCAATTTCCGTCTTTGAAATATTTGCCTTGAAACAACAGAAGTATTTACACTTCTTGAGGGTGCACTATCAATGTGTAGCGTGGAGCAAACATGTCTTGCAACTTGTGAATTTCAGGAATGCCACATGTTGTGTCTTTGGACAGGCCAGCTTTCTGTAACAGGAGTTCTGCTTCTATTCGTTGTTTGGCTCGGTCTGATTGTCGAATGGTTTTTCAGGCTCTTTTCTATTATTTCGTTTTGTTCTTGTCGACATACGTTGGGCCCAGCACGATGGCAGGGGCTAAGCAAATCTGGTCTTGAGTTGTTAATTTGAATGAGAATCTTTTTGATGCTGCGAAGGTTGTCTACGAATAACACTTTTCTATGGTGTCCTGTTCCTTATTGAAGAGACACGTTGGTCATGAACAGGGTCACTTTTCCATCAGTGATGTGAAACTTGTCGTTGGATTGTTGCACGTGTTGAATCTTATACATGACCTTGGAATGTGCCAATTCTGTTCAACTGCTAAATTCGATCCAAACGTGTGACATCAAACTGTCGCAATGAATGGAAAGTCTCAAGCGTTTATCTTTTTTGACTTCACATTGCTGTTTCATTGTGGTTAACAAAGAATCTCACACATAGGTGATGAACCCTTCTGCTTTCTCCAATGGTACGTCAGACTAAAAATCTTTAAACTTCAACGCGTACGTGTAGGCAGTTGTTCTAAATATTCTGGAAGAGCGTTTGTCCTTCTCTCCCATATGGTAGTATTTTTCAGGGTTTACTGGTGATGATGGGCTTTGACTGGGTGTAGATTATGTGAGCCTAGATTCTGACTTAGTCATCTCATCTTCAAAATCGCTAGCATCAATTGTATGCCAAGACTTCAGCCACTGTGCGAGGCGATAAATCACGTTTCTGCCTCTTACTTTCTTCTCCTTTCTTTACAAAATGATGAGATCGTTTCATCTTGACTGAAAAAAGTCAAATGACTACATTTGAAACTCCATTTACCATATATACCCATGCTTAATGGATATATATATATATATATATATATATATATATATATATATATATATATATATATATATATATATATATATATATATATATATATATATATAAAGGATTGGTGCCTTCCTTACCAGTATTCATTTTACTTTCAAGCCTATCAGCAGGATGATGGAACAAATCGAACCTCTGATTAGAACTTTGCGAGGTATCATACAAAAGTTTTCCTGAAAGAAGCCGACGGACTACTCTCCCTCCTTTCCTGATAGAAGTTCAGATACTTACTATGTCTGTCAAAAGAGAGGGCATTGGACTACATAATTAGCAGATCGCCAAAAAGCAAGATCAGTGTCAAAAGAGACAAAAGTCAAGATACATGTTATCATTGTCAAGAGAAATGACATTGGTCTTCTGACTGCCCTAAGAAACAACAGGAGGAAGAAGAGGTACCCTCGGCAAAAAAAGCGACACGTTCCGAAAAATGAAATAGATATTAAAAAAGACGAAAAAAAGTGAGGAAGAAGAGGAGGAAAAAATGAAAGTAAAGAAGAAAAAAAAAACAGAGAGAGGGAAGAAAAAAAGAAAAAGAAGTCTATGAACTTTTTAATTAAAGTGTTGTGTTGTGACATTGAATTGCAGATATTTGTACCAGAATGGAGCAGACTGAAAAAACGTAAGTGTTTCTTGGTTTTGATTATTTAGAATAATAAGGACCTGTACTTACATGCTCACAACACGTACATCATAGTGTTAAAAAATAAAGGGGTTTTGAGTTTAAATAGATTTTTGCAAAATCAAGTGTCTTTTTCGAAAGAAGTGAGTGGTCCTGAAAAGGACCTTTGAGGGTTTTTTTTTTCAGAACAAACTCAGGAATAAGAAGCAATCGATTTTAACTGCTTAAGCCATTTTTACGTCCAAGGCCTACCTCTAAACTTGTTCCTATCAATGATTTGGTAGAAATCACTAGGGGTGGTATCTACTGTGTACTAACCAGGTTTGACTGTTTGGTTCGGGAAAATCTTTTTTCTTGGGTCGTAATAAAAATGTCTGGTGCATTTGTTTCAGACTTCATAAGTCTGCCAAAATTTCCAAGAGTACCGTTACTGTTTGATGTGTATTATTCTCCTTCTCTCTTCAGCTTCTGCTTCCTGTCGTTTCCTTTTTGCCTCTTCTTCTCGCTGTTGCTCTTCAAGGAGAAATGCTTGTTCTGCCTCTTTCTGCTGCTGTAAAATTTTATCCAAATATGTAGCGCTATATTAACTTGGTAACCACTGCTATATCATCGCTTTTCGTCTTCAAAGCCGATGCATCCTAATTCATCGTCTTCTTAGTTTCAGTCATGTTTCACAAAACAATGTCGCATCGATTCACTGCACAGACGCTAGCGCATCTATATAGGAAATATGATGTCACATGTGGCTCTCTTCTGACTGGAAGACTGACTCTGCTAAGTGACTGAATTTTGTAACTCATGTTACGATTGGTGAACAATCTCAATCTGTTTTGATCTGCTCTTCCACTATAAATAGACGTGGTTCACTTCATTCCCTTCACCTGTTCTCGTCACAAAGATGTGGACTAACCTTCATTCCTCTACTTTCGTATCGTCATTGCTTTTCCGTACGGACTTACCCATGTATGTGAGATCATCTTCGATAATCATTATGATCACCGAGACAAGCGTTTGGAAAAACAGGACCTATGTGGACAGACAAAGTTGTCTGAAGCGAGTATTGATTTATGGACCAGAGGTTTGACGAAGTTTGAGAAAGACAAGAAAATCTATGCGATGCCCTCTATGTATCGGAATAATGTTTATATTAAGATCTCAATCTTGAAAAGAAATAATAACATTTAAGTTGTGTTAGACTATGTGAAACTACTAGTTATTAAGAGAAAAAATCTGCTCATATGTACTGAATTAACCTGTCCGTCACATTCTTGTATGTTTGGTAGATAGGATCATAAGATGGCCACAGTTCAAAAGTTTATTGCGCGAATGTAACAATACACGATTTGTATGTGGGGTTCGCGTTCTTTACAATTGTCACAAATTTATTCAGCAAATTCATAACCTGTCTGGTTTAAAAAGTTCATGGTATGAATGGCCTCACTTGCAACAAAATTTCAAGGTTGTGAGCAGCGTGCGACTTAAAAGGTCATTCGCTTAAGAGACAACTATTGAACACAGACCTCTCTGTTTGAATTTTACAGCGATCTCCGCTACCTCTCGTTGCCAGAGCTTTCCCCACAAAAGATGTAGTCGTATATACACCATTATAAGTGAGACCTTATATTTAAGAAAGCCGAACTTTCTTCTCTCTTCTTCTCTGATCAAGATTCAAGGCATCTCTTAAAGTAGCGATAAATTCCTTCTCATAGCAAGAAATGAGAAGAAGGTTATGTTAGAAAACAACTAAACAACAAGCAGTTTTCTTACATAATATTTACATAACAAATAACGGCCTTTTTCAAGACCACTTCCTATACCTCGAGAAGTTATTTATTATCACTTTGCCTAAAACAATTTTATTTGATTGTAAAACTTATGTTTAACTCACAAAAACATTATTCTCTTAACCTAAATATTTTTGGTGATTGTATAACTTGGGTAGGATAGACTGATGTTCATCAATCTATGGAAACGAACCTGAAGGCATAAAATACAATATGCTATCCACTGACACGAACGCGAATGCATAATACTTTGTATTGAAATAAAACAGGTGGCATTACGTTACGGTACTTGCTACATTGTTGCAAGTGTCCAATACCGTGACGTCACCCTACCTGTTCTATTCCTACTGTTCCTATACAAAATTTGAATAGAGGCTATATAACTCCAGGGTGATATTTTAAGGCTATAAATCTTAAGGATGTTATGGTCTACGTGAGGTTAAATCGCTCCACTATAGTACTAAAGAATCCCATACATCGTTGATGAACTCTTCTGCTTTTTCCAACGGTACGTTAGACTTGAAATCTTTATAATTATAAGTTCTAAATTTTCTAGAGGAAGGTTTATCCGCCTCTCCAATGTGGTAGTACTTTTCAGGGGTTACTGGGGATGGCCTCTGGTTTGACGTAGATTATCTGAGTCTGTATTCTGGCTCATTCATGTCATCTTCAAAATATCTAGTACGAATTCGAACCAATACTTCAGCTTGTGTGCGAGGTGATATTACTTATCTCTGCCTCTTACTTTCTTCATCTTCTTTCCTAGTGACATCATGTGTTCGCCTCATCTTGATTGCAGACTTGGAATTATCAAATTTTAGATGCAACGGAGTCCCTTTATATAATGTTTGTGCTATAAATATAATTGGGGTTTTCCTTAGGAATTTTTGGTGGTGTATGAGTCTTTTTAGTTATTTTATCTCATTCTCTTACATACTAAGCTAACACAAGGCGTGTGTGGGTGTCTTTGTGTATGCGCGTACGTTTATGTGTATGTGTTTATGTGCGCACTTATGTTTGTGAATATGTATTTGTATTTGTGTTTATGTGTACGTACGTTTTTATGGATATGTGTGTTTGCTTTTCCATTTAACGAAACCTTGCACAAAAAGGTATGTATTATGTATGAAAATAGTCACTATAAACACTTAAAATTTTAATGATGTGATTGTAGGTGACAATATGTTTTCTAAATAATAAATTTCTTTTTCCATAATGTGTTGGTAGTATATAATGGCATGGTGTGTTACTTAGAACAAAATATTATTTAAGATTAGCACTCTAATCACTATGGATTGTTTGGTAGGTGATTCTATGCCTATAGGGTTATATGTCCCACCCCGCCAGGCGATGTTTGGGCATGAATGGTACAGGTTCCCGCCCCGCCAGGCGATGTTTGTGATTGTTTTTCAGTATCGCCAGTGTCCAGTACCCTGACGTCTTCATTCCTATTGTCCCTATACAAATGTGCTTGTGTTGTTTATGTCTGTGTTTTTGTATGCACGCGTTCGTTTGTTTGTGTATGTGTGCAATTTGTGTTGTTCCCGAGTACGTTGGTATGTGTTTGTGTGTTTGTTTCACTTAACAATAAAACAATAAAATGTGTCTGTTTTTCTCTTAACAAAATTATTATTCCTTAACAAAACGTGTATGTATGTGTATGTATGTATGTTTCTGTATGCACGCGTTCGTTTGTGTGTATATATTTTGTTTGTGTATTTTATTTGTGTGCGCTCGTATGATTGTATATGCTAATGTGTTTGTTTCTTTCCCTTAACAAAAAAAAACTTTGTCCCTGCTCAGTGTGTTTGTTTTGTGTGACTGGAGTAGTGTGACTATAACCACTCTTTTGCTGAGGTGACAGTAGGTAATTGTGTGTTTTGTAGATAAAAATTTTCTTCTTTACAATGTCTTGATAGTAAATAAGTAAATAACGTGGATTCTATTAGTATGAGTGTATTGTTTTGTAGAAAAAAATGTGTTTTAGATTATCACTCTCATTACTGTTTGGCATTTGATTCCGTGTCTGTAAAGTTATATGTCACGCTCCACCAGATGTCATATAAATTGTTATGTCACATCCCGCCAAGCGTTATAACTTCTTTTTCAAGGCTGTCACTGTTTTTACCGATTAAGGTCAACCACTTACAACATTATTGCCAATATCCAGTACCGTGACGTTACCCCATCTGTTCCATTTCCCTTGTCACTATACAGGCTTAATATTATTTCTCGCTATACAATCCCAATAGCTTTTATCGCAATACAAGCTTAATATTTTGTCCTTATACATTCCCAGTGTTAATTTCCCCATGTTAAATTCTCATTGTCCACAAAGTGCCGGGACCCTGTCTGTATACGTGTGTGTATATTCTTGTTCGTGTGCGTCCGCTGTAGTGTGTGTGTGTGTGTTTTATCTTATCAAAAAGCCATTGTCTCTGCACAAGCATACGTTTGTGTACGTATTGTACTTTTGTTTGTGTGCGCGCCCTCGTGTGTGTATTGATCTTTGTTTGTCCATATAAAACATTTTTACTCTATCCTATTCATTTCATCCACCTACCTAATACCTACCTACCTACCTAAAATAGGGCGCATTCAGCCACTTGCAACACTGTTGCCATTATTTCCGTAGTGTTTTGAAGTTATAAATATAGACTTGAGTTTTTTTCTAATGGGAATTTACTCAGGTTGTAACTATAAATAGATACATGTGCATTTATCCATGATCGGCACACAAGTTGAGACTATAGTATACAAGGTATATCTCTTTTAGTCTAAACCAACGTACCCTAATGTTCAGGGGTATGTTTAGTCTAAATTAAATTCTGGGACAATTTGGTAATGTTAGCATTACTTTTAAAGTAACATCCATTTTGACATTGGTCTTTTCCTTGATAGCTTTTTATAACATTATTATAATTATGCAGATTTATGAAAATCACCAATATAATTTCAGGTCTAGGTAATATTTTATATATAAAACTCGGGCTTCTGTTAGTGTATGTCAGTCTCTATCTCTGTTGTTTTGAGCTCTACCATCCTTGTCCCTAGATAATTCCTATACGATAACCTCATTGTCCATTCACAGACTTATTCATGTTGATTGTCACCTAGTCTCAGCAATGTTAAATTTCCACACGATAAAATCCCCTTTGACGCCAGGGTACAACCCACTAAATTTAACATAGAAGTCTAAATGTCGCTATATTGTCCCCATTCACTCCTTCCATACAAATATCTCATTGCTTTAGCATAAAAATCCTTTCTTGCTATATAGTCCCCATTCACTACATAAAACTTCATTGCTGAATTGACCAGTCTCCTTAATTTCAAAATTAATTGGTCAATTTCGTCATTGCATGAGAAGTGGTGCACTTTATTTTTCCGACAGAAAGTGATCAATAGACTTATGCAAGCAATTTTCTTGTTGTTCCTTTGATAGGAGACAGACAACTCATTTGAGTGCTAAGGGAAAAATAATATAGTTGACAGTTTTTTTTCGTATTCACACCAAGGAATTTAGGAAATATATTTACCAGAATCATTTATTTGGTAAAACAATATCAAGCAGTATTGGATTAAGTACTCCACGAAAAAGTAGCCATCTATGCATTTTTGGGGCTTAGTACTTTAGAAGACTAGAACCCTGTTCTCATTCTTTAAATTTACTTTGATAATATCATCACGATTTTATAAAATGAGTCTAATTCTGGTATATCTGGATTACCGTTAGAACCCTCGCGTGAGTAACATACAGTACGATATTGTAACACGTGACACAAATTTTTTTTTCCAGTTACTTTCACCGCTCCGGTGACCTAGTGGTTAGAGCGTCCGCCTCGGATGCAGGAGGTCGTGGGTTCGATACCCGGTCGAGTCATACCAAAGACTTACAAAAATGGTACTAACAGTTGCCTCGCTTGGCTCTCAGCATTAAGAGGATGGTGTTAGGACTGGTTGGCCTGGTGTCAGGATAATGTGACTGGGTGGGACATCATGCTACATGTCTGCGGCATGATGCCCCAGTGCTGGACATCAGTATAAACTGCCACACTGCAGACATCGTAGCAATATGACTGAAAACTTTTTAAAGCTACGTTAAAAATCATAATCACATCATATCCCAGTTACTTTAAAAAAAAAACAACCCTATTCCGTTAACAAAACCACTACAGGATGGATGAAAATTCTGATTCAACCATTCGCTTCAAAGATCTAATTCATATATTCTTAAAACTCATATATATATATATATATATATATATATATATATATATATATATATATATATATATATATATATATATATATATATATATATATATATATATATATATCTGTGTACAAGTTAATGCAAAACAATTTACCTAACCTATGGAGAAGTTACATTCAAATGACTTGTAAAGTCAATAAAGAACTTTTCTTGAAAGCATACCTGGTCCTAGGACAAGGTGAACAAGGCAACCGCCTTGAGCCCCGCGCTTTTCCGCAATGCAGTGTATTCGTTTTTGCTTGGGACCCCGCACTCATCGCTTGCCGCCTTCCACCACCCCCACACCAACCCCCTCCGCTGCGTAGGGCCGGGCATGCTTGAAAATGTCCAGGATATTAAACAAGTGAACTCCAGCACAAGAAGCAGCAAATTTGAAACAAAACTCATTTGAAATCTATTCTGAATAACGCGTCAAAAAAAAAACAACAGGTTTCTGAATTAAGACGTTTACTAACTCTGGACCCATCCCTGTCTTTGCAAAAATGTGGGAACAAATAAGCGTGCCTATCTACCTGGAAGCTCTTGGCACTGAAACAGTTGTAAGAAGGACTTAGTATGATTGATAACTTAAGATCAAACTAAGCAGATACAGATTTGACGCAATTTGTTTCCAACAAAAACTGCATGAAGCAAAGAAAATCAATACCATTCAAAACAAATGATGTTTGTTGTTGCAATCAACTGATAATCAATTGCACCATGAAGTAATTTTGTAATTGTTAACGATGGCTGAACACGTACTTTTAACTTAAACACCACGTGAAAGACCAACAGGTAAAAAAGAACAATACTGATGTCATCACATAATTAATTAGCAAATTAACGTGATTGCAATCAAATTGTAAGATCAGAAAAATGCAAAACATCAGTCGCTGGTTTAGTACGCTCTGCCTTCTATTGCAATGACCATAGGTATTGAAATATAACTGCCGTAACATATTTGACACTTCGAAATTAGCGAGGGATACTTAAGCTGGTTTCATTCGTCTGTTCATCCGTCACACATTTGCTTCCGGAAAATAACCCCAAACATGTTTAAGACAGATTTGTATGATATTTAGCACACCTATTAGACTAGTCATGTGGCTGTGCCGTTAGCTACCCAACATTTTTGTCCTGTTGATTCATTCATCCATCCATTCATCAATCCATCCATCCACCACCTACCCACCAACCCACCCTTCCATCCATCCTTCATTTCATGCTATCTTTTTCTAATATGTATGTATGTATGTATGTATGTATGTATGTATGTATGTATGTATGTATGTATGTATGTATGTATGTATGTATGTATGTATGTATGTATGTATGTATGTATGTATGTATGTATGTATGTATGTATGTATGTATGTATGTATGTATGTATGTATGTGTGTGTGTGTGTGTGTGTGTGTGTGTGTGTGTGTGTGTGTCATCCATTCGCACATGCTTAAATCCATCGTACATGTAAATAACGTCTGAGCATAACTCCAGCTCAGTTCATATTTATATGAAATTTGAAATACGTATTGGGTTAGTGGTTCAGGTATGCTTTTTGTTATCAGCAATTCTTCTGCTACTGTTTTCTAAAATGTTTTTGTCCCTTCATCCTCCCATTTACTATCCAGGTTTTTGTTTCATTGGCAAAACTCCAACACATTTTAAGACTTTCTTTTCTGAAAATTTGATTACACATATATAATTATTGGTGTAGATGAACGTTTAATCCTACATAAATCTCCGTTTTAGAATTTTTAACGTTTTGTTCCGTTTGTTCATCCATTCATCGATCAGTAACCATTTTTATTTTTTCTGGACGATAAATAAAATATCCCTCAAGATATCTTCATAAAACATTGTAAACATTTTAATCTAGTGGGCGAAATGTTCCTTGTGTTATTTACATCTCATAGTTCCAATAATTAAAATAATGTGTCCGTTTGTCCATCAATCCATCCACACTTAGTATCCAGTTCGGAACTATAAAACCGTTAAAAATCTCTTTGAAACTCGGTTATCACTTAAAACTAGTAATGTACGTATGCCTTTGCTGTTCTCAGCTCTTTGATTTGGGCATTTGTTTTCGTTTTTCTATTTGTCTATTCATCCATCCAACCATCTACCATTCGGATATTCATTTCTGGGGGCAAACCTATAATCCCTCGTTTTTCTTCAGAGTTTCTTTACGTAATATCTTGGACGAATCCTTCTATTTCCGAAACAGACATTATGGCGTGGCAGGAGATGTAAAGGACTCTGTTTTGTTCTATTTACCTTCACTGTCTCGTATTTACAGCAAAAGAAACCTCAAAAATTAATCGCTTATTTTGCATCCGCCGGTCAGTTTTGAAGTATTAAACACGAAACAGTGTAAATTTAAAAAATATTGTAAGATAGTAATTAATGTGAAAACAATGGTGTTAACTCACATTTTGAGTTACATGTGTTTTATTAATATTACTATCATTACTATTAAGGACCTTCTGGCCCATACCAGTCCGAAAAAGGTCCCAAAGTCATCCGTAAAGGATCTAAAGACATCCATAAAGGTCCCAAAGTCATCCGTAAAGGATCTAAAGAC
Organism: Potamilus streckersoni; assembly: GCA_016746295.1. Taxonomy (NCBI): domain Eukaryota; kingdom Metazoa; phylum Mollusca; class Bivalvia; order Unionida; family Unionidae; genus Potamilus; species Potamilus streckersoni. The sequence continues at coordinate 105,183 of JAEAOA010000726.1, forward strand.
ATCCATAAAGGTCCCAAAGTCATCCGTAAAGGATCTAAAGACATCCATAAAGGTCCCAAAGTCATCCGTAAAGGATCTAAAAGTTATCCAAAAGGTCCCAAAGCCATGCGTAAAAGATCTAAAAGTCATCCAATAATGTCCCAAAGTCGTCCGGAAAGGACCTAAAAGTCATCCAAAAAGGTTCCAAAATCACCTGAAAAAAAGGCCTAAAGTCATACAGAAAAGGTCACAAATGAAGAATTGCATGAGAAACCCGTAGTTACCATCATAGAATGTAGCCTAAAGCAAACACGCTGACGATAGCTAGGGCCTGTTTTGCTGTAAGAAGAAAAAAAAAATAGAAACAGTTAATATTACTAAATTGCACACGGGGTAGACCAAAATTAAGACGACGAAAACTCATGGAAGGTGAATTGGCTGGACAGAAGCTCTTTCTGTGAATAGTCAATAATTGGCACACAACGGCCTCGCACAAAAGGGTTCCTGCCTTGGTCCTAAGTGCCACTGAGTATTATTTTCAACACGTATTTAAATTACCCCCGAATATTCTAATTATATGCAACTTCATTTATTACTTAATTTCTTAATTTATACATTGGTAAGTATATTGTAATATTTATTTTGTAGGATAGCAATGGTTATTATAACAAAATGCAAAACAGTATTTATTTTTGGGTAATTAACAACAATAACAACAACAACAACAACAACAACAACAATAATAATAATAATAATAATAATAATAATAATAATAATAATAATAATAATAATAATAATAATAATAAGTAAATCAATTGGTAGTATGAGTTTAATGTGAATACATTATAAGCTTTAGAAAATTTACATTGTTTCAAATTTGAAGGTCATTCTAGCGTTTACTGAACAGAGAGATAAACATATTTTGCACAATGTTGTCATTATCACGATCTACTTGACAGTTCTTCAAATGTTTTGTTATCTTAATGGGAATCGTAGCAAGGGTCTTGACAGTTTTCTAAGATATATTTTTAAGCATTCATAGAGATATATAAAAGGACTTATATGCAACAAAAACAGTACTATTCATATTGAAATTATTAATTGCTAGTACGAAGTATAATAACGAACACCAGGTATGCGCTTCAATATACTCTTCGCTTAAATAAATTTGGGCATCGGTAAGGGTGCTTCAGGCACGCACAAACACACACACATACACACGCGCGCGCGCGTGCGTTTTTGATTTTTTTTTTTTAATAATAAAGATCTGTTAAAACCTCACCGAAGTGAGTAAAATACGGTCAATGTTTTCCTTTAGAGAGCTTAGGGTAATCGGTTATACCATGAAAGTACATACTGATTCAATAAAATCACTTGTTTTGTAGCCGAGCTATATAGGCTGACAACAACATGCCGATCCACGTTTACAATGACCTCAACTAGACCTGACATATATAAAATGTCGCTTTGTCAGCGCAGTTTACATTTAATAATTTTCATGTTGCACGATAAAGCTCTTTGATATACGAAGTTAATAAAAGTAATCAAAGAAAATTTCGTTCGTAAGAGTTTGAATGACAGCAGATGGGGAGAGTGGCATTATATAAGAGTATCATACCGATATAATAAAAGGAGTTTACTATCAGCTGGCGGTATAGGAAGCCAGCGTTATATTTGTGACGTTAAACTGAGGTTATTGTACATAGCAGGAAAAAAAAACAACCTGTTGTTATAATACTGTGGAATAGCATCCTTCGAATCTGATAGGTCAGTCGCGAGTTCGATTGGCCAATCAGACTAGAAGTTAATTATTCCGCAATGTATATCATAACGGATCTGAATATGTCTTTGTGTTCATTAAATTCATTCTTTAATTAGAGCGCACATTTCCTAAATGCAAACATATAGAAGCAATCTGAGGAATATAGACTAAAACAAAATTGTGTATAGCTACACCAATATCACAAGCAAGATGTGCCAGTGCGTTGTCACCCGGAGAAGAAATGTTTTTGGTTTTTGCGATATTTTCTAGTACATGACAGGCTATACATGGCGACCATTCTTAATGGTGGAGGAGTGTTTGTTTTTTGGGGTGAGGGATATCTTTAAATTTTTAATATAGCTTTACCAATTTTAGTCATATTGCTACGATGTCTGCAGTGTGGCAGTTTATAGTGATGTTTAACACTGGGGCACCATATCACAGACATGTAGCATAACGTCTCACCCGGTCACTGCTTTTTGGGGTGTAGGGTATGTTTAAATTTTTAATATAGCTTTACCAATTTTAGTCATATTGCTACGATGTCTGCAGTGTGGATGTTTATAGTGATGCTTAG